>JAVJIF010012147.1:0-154220 GCA_038442645.1 Agave tequilana | reverse complement strand
ACTCCTTCAAAGACGATCAGGTGGTCACGATATTCCATCTGCTCCACAAAGGGAACAAAATGAAACTGCCAGATGCTCGGCGTCCCAATGAGATAGGGCGCACGAACGACCCCAAATACTGTCTCTATCATAGGATGATTCACCATCCTACTGACAAGTGCTATGTCCTCAAGGATAGAATTCAAGCCTTGGTCGACGCCGGAGTCCTGACACTAAAGTCAGAGCAGAAGAAAGTCACTGCCAATATGGTGACCCTCGAGTTCGGCAAAACTCCAAAGGTCACGGTTCCTGTTGACTGAATTTTCCTGCACGCAAAAGTAAAGATATTAGATTTAGAAATAGATCGTGCGAGGAATCAGTTCTAATCCGCGGTAGCAAGGCTATGCGGGTCGTGATCCTCAAGGAGGGACTGCGATAGAAGCGTTAAGCAAGTTAATCTCTAAAATTTATCTTTTTAGTTAATTGTCACGATGGTATTTACAAAGAAACGTGGTATTTACAATGAGTTGTGGGAAAGAATATTGGAGAGATGTGGATTTAATCTACGAAAAGAAAATAAAGAAAAGAAAGGAAAACTTATCTCTTTATTTGCTTGCCGTTTGAACCGTTGCGATGATTTCCCTTTTCTTGGAAGGCGTACAAGCACGGCTTATGGGATCGTCCGCCTTCTTAATCTACTCTACGAAATAAAACAACAAGCTATGAAGACTTGTTCATCGCCATGGGCCGTCAAGGTTCCTTCTTCGGCTAGGTAGTCTCAAAGCGTCAAGTTCTCACGGTTTGCAAGACATCAGGGAAGGAAACAATGTCATAAACCAAAAATAGAAAAACAATGATAGACAAAGATAGAGACACAATAAAACATAAAAATAACAAAACAAGCTTTGATTTGATTTAAACAATGGAGGAAAATTTACAACTTACACCGGCTGTCACCATCGGTACAAGAGGATCCCTTCCTCCATGAATGCAACATCTCCTCTCAGCTTTCACAAAAAGAAAATAAAAATTTACAATGGAATCTAACCTAAAACCTAAAAACCCTAGCTTTTGGCCCTTTGCTGGACGCTGGACTGTGTGTACGTTACACTGCAGGTGATATTTATAGGGTAGAAGGAAGTAGAGTCCCATCAAAACACCTCCACGAAATCTGGTCCATGGATAAGATCAAAGTGCCGCGTTTCCGCGGCTTTTGCCGCGGATCCGCGGCACTCTGGTGACGTTTGGCCACGCGCTTTGGCGCGTGGCCTCTCCTGGTCCGTCCCTGTGGGCTTGTGCTTCTGGAATTTTGATCCTGGCCTTTTAATCTGGATTTTCGAGATAACTTGGTAATCAAGTTACCCTTAATCCAGATTTCTTCAAATCTTCTCTCCACGAAATTCCTCTCTATCTTGGCCTTTATGCACATCCTGCAAGAGTTTAGGGTTGGGTAGAATTCTATCCTTCCCTAAACTTTAATAATTGCAACTTTAGCCCTTTCATAATTGCACTTTGACAATCTGCTATTTGCACTTTAACTCTTGGGCTTCAAACATGGGCTTGGATCTGGGCTTTGGGCTCTTTAGGCTTTATTTATTGCTAAAATAACAATTCGAGGCCTGCACACAATAAATAATAAAATATTAATAATTGTGCAGAATTAAATGAATAAATATGAAAATGTGATGGTAAATATGATGATAAAAATGCACTTTTGACTACCAATCACACCCCCACACTTATCTTTTTGCTCGTCCTCGAGTAAAAACAAAGAAAAGAAAAAGAAATGAAAAGTTAATCTAACCTAACTCACTTTCGTAGGAATCACGATTGCACTTAGCACGTGCAACAAGCCGTTAAACCCCTAGGTTACCCTAGAGGACGAGTGTTGTCTCGTGAGGGTTTTCAGCGGATTGCACCCACAAAATCCATAAAAAGGAAAATATTTGAATTATATTTGAAGAGACTAAGTAGTCTATAAGTTTTAGGATTATCATTTTTATTCATTCTTCAAACCTGGTCTTTATAAAGTCAATTGTTATTCATTTTAGGTAAGGATTAAAATTGAATTTCTAATATAGTCTTTTTCGTTACCAAAAATCATATGCATCCTTATGTATTTTTACTAGCAATTCCTTAACTTAGACTCTCATGCCTCTTTATTATTTTTATAACATCATCTAATTTTCTTTCGTGTAAGTATCAAGGCTTCTTGAGGCCCTCATACCTAACTAATTGACTATTAGATGTGTTAATATAATTTTTTTTTTTTTTTTTTTTGGCATGTATAACTCATCTAATTTTCTTTCGTATAAGTATCAAGGCTTCTTGAGGCCCTCATACCTAACTAATTGACTAATAGATGTGTTAATACATATATATATATTTCTTAGTCTTCTTAGGCTTTCTAATCCACCCATGTAACGAACTTAAAGTCGGTGGCTCCCAAACCAGTCGGCTTTAGGGCACCAAGTGAGAAAACACCCCGCGGACTCAAATTCGAGTGAATTAGGCCCCAAAACTAAGGACTTTATTTTATTTACTCACCTTTAGGCATGAATACTTATGCTTCTTGAGGCACATGTATCAGCTTAATTGGTGAATTATTTTTTTTCTTTTTTTTTTTTTTTATTATTATTATTTTTTTTATGAGGCACAAGGTCTTTGTCTTAGAATCCTAGATATGCATTTGGTATGCACATTTCATTAAGGTAAAAATCAAGACTAATTATTTATTCAATTTCTCTCCTATACCTAAAAATTAAACAATTTATTTATTTTGACCAAGTTTTTAGAAATCCTAATCATGATTTTCCTAATCCTTAAAACTAACTTAGATTTCTTTCAAAAATAAGTCAAAATATTTCCTTTTTATAACATTTTTTTTTTAAAATTTTTTTTTTTATTAGCAAATTTTGTTAGTGTCTACCTATGTTAGTATGTTAGTAAAGCCCACCCCCACACTTATCTCATGCATTGTCCTCAATATATGAATGAATGCATATATGCATGAAACAGAACAAGGGAAGGCGGAAGTTACCTTAGGGTGGTGGTTCCGGAGGTGGTCTAATTGGTCCACGAAATGCGGCCCAACCAAGATAACAGATAATTTGGTGGAACCCACCAGAAACATTCCTTACATAACCCACTAAAATATATGTATAATCATTTTTTAGAATTTCCACCCCATCAAATTTCCAAATTTCATAATAAATTTCAGAGTTAATTGTCTCAACCTCCTTGTCCCAAAATGGAGTATGAAAAGATGGAATGATTGACTTGGACATGGGAAGTACGGGAACGAATACTGACTCAGGGAAGAAGCTCAAATCAAGTAAGGGCTCAGGAGTCGGGCTAAGTTCGAGAAGTGGGTCCAAGTCAAAAAATTGAAACTCAAGTCCACAATCATCTTCCCACAATGGAATGTGACTCAATGGTGGTGATTCAAGTTCAGGAATGATAGATGTGGGAATCAAAACTGACTCTAAAATATTACCTAAGTCGGGTAACAAAACAGGAGTCAATAATGATTCAGGAATTTGAACTTGATCATAGATTTGAGAATCTAGGTCACATTCGAGTTCTAATTCGGGAAAGGAAAAACTTGCCAAATTATCAGAATTTGAAGTTTCGGCAAGTTCACAAGATGGTACTGAATTAGAAACTTGTTGTTCCAAGCAACTTGGTTCGTCGGCTCTAATCAAGTGGTCATCGATATCAGAATCAGCCGGCCGGTGTAAGCATTCCACCATCAAATCTATGTCATGATCACGGGCTAATTTAGCCTCAGTCATGGCAGCTAGCATCCCTTCATAGTCGATAGGTGGATCATATTCTGATTGGACTTGAAAATAGGACGGGTAATCGTGATAAATTTGTGAGTCGGTGGACTCACGTATCATCATGTCTAAAATTGATGGTGATTTTTGCTTGGACTCATTCCTACTCATCATTTCCAAGATAGATGGATTTCTATTCTGAATGGGTGGATCTGAGTATGAATTTTGGGAAGAATGTGGACTAGATGGATATGAAGGACAATTAGGTTGAGAATTAGACTCGGGGGACTCGAAACCCCATGAACTCTGTGACGAGTTGAAATTATTATGAAGATTATAGTCATAAGATGGAGTGTGTGGGTTATATTCATTCGGATAAGACCATTCCGGCACACTAGATTGGTCAAAGTTAGGGTATGCCGGTTGGTAATATCCGAATAATAGTTAGGGGTGTAATATGGATTAAAATTGGAATTATTATTATATGCCATATCACACCAACACAAACACAACAAACAAATAAACAAACAAAAAAGAAAAATTCTAACCTAAGTTAGGGTAGATCTATGACCTAGACGACTCCTAACTGGTTAGACCGTCCACAGGAGGTTGGGTGCAGACTTTGACCACAAGTTAATCAGCCAGGTCAGGGCAAGAGTGGTGGGAGGTTTTCCGTCAAAGACGTTCCTTAATTAAATAACCACCACACTTCGGGCTTTCGGCCCTCAATCCCCTTCCTAGACACTGATTTGGCAGGAGTCAACTTCCAACACCGTTCCCCCTTAGGATAATCTCCTATTGAGTCCGAGATGTCCCTAGGGCCAACGTCTACTAATTTTTTAAGTTAGGCTTGGGTTAGTGAGTGCTCGGGATATGATTTTTGGGCTAAGGAAGGGTGATAAAATCCCCACCTTATCTTGTTAATGGGTTATGCCCTTAAGATGAATTAGTGCAAGTGTACAAGATAAATAGATAAGATTCACTCAAAGCAGAAAATCAACCAAGAGATGAGTCCTATTCTACATGCAATGCGTACGTACCTTGCGTCTCCAGCACTCTTCAACAGTAAATAAAATAATTGAAAAGACACGTGCCTAATATGCAAACGTCTAATCAATTTTATTTTTTTAACAACAAATAATTTACTGTTGAATTAATTAGCAGTATACAAGTATATCACAGAACAAATCAGAATAGAGCAGAAAGCAGAATTTTTAATTTGAAGCACCCTGCAAAAAACTGCAGTTAGTAATTCACTACTGCAGCCGCGTTTCCACGGCTAGGGCCGCGGATCTGCGGCAATACAGTAGATTCTGATGCTCTGCCTTCGAGGGCAGAGGCACAGAATAGCTATATGTCCACTGCTGCTTCTGTTTTTCTGTTTCTGTTCTCCAAACCTGCAAACAGAAAAGAATAAAGAATTAGTTAATAAAAAATATTTTTTTATTAGAGAATAACTTACCGTCCCTCCCCGGCAACGGCGCCAATTTGTTGGCTGAATTTTCCTGCACGCAAAAGTAAAGATATTAGATTTAGAAATAGATCGTGCGAGGAATCAGTTCTAATCCGCGGTAGCAAGGCTATGCGGGTCGTGATCCTCAAGGAGGGACTGCGATAGAAGCGTTAAGCAAGTTAATCTCTAAAATTATCTTTTTTAGTTAATTGTCACGATGGTATTTACAAAGAAACGTGGTATTTACAATGAGTTGTGGGAAAGAATATTGGAGAGATGTGGATTTAATCTACGAAAAGAAAATAAAAGAAAAGAAAGAAAACTTATCTCTTTATTTGCTTGCCGTTTGAACCGTTGCGATGATTTCCCTTTTCTTGGAAGGCGTACAAGCACGGCTTATGGGATCGTCCGCCTTCTTAATCTACTCTACGAAATAAAACAACAAGCTATGAAGACTTGTTCATCGCCATGGGCCGTCAAGGTTCCTTCTTCGGCTAGGTAGTCTCAAAGCGTCAAGTTCTCACGGTTTGCAAGACATCAGGGAAGGAAACAATGTCATAAACCAAAAATAGAAAAACAATGATAGACAAAGATAGAGACACAATAAAACATAAAAATAACAAAACAAGCTTTGATTTGATTTAAACAATGGAGGAAAATTTACAACTTACACCGGCTGTCACCATCGGTACAAGAGGATCCCTTCCTCCATGAATGCAACATCTCCTCTCAGCTTTCACAAAAAGAAAATAAAAATTTACAATGGAATCTAACCTAAAACCTAAAAACCCTAGCTTTTGGCCCTTTGCTGGACGCTGGACTGTGTGTACGTTACACTGCAGGTGATATTTATAGGGTAGAAGGAAGTAGAGTCCCATCAAAACACCTCCACGAAATCTGGTCCATGGATAAGATCAAAGTGCCGCGTTTCCGCGGCTTTTGCCGCGGATCCGCGGCACTCTGGTGACGTTTGGCCACGCGCTTTGGCGCGTGGCCTCTCCTGGTCCGTCCCTGTGGGCTTGTGCTTCTGGAATTTGATCCTGGCCTTTTAATCTGGATTTTCGAGATAACTTGGTAATCAAGTTACCCTTAATCCAGATTTCTTCAAATCTTCTCTCCACGAAATTCCTCTCTATCTTGGCCTTTATGCACATCCTGCAAGAGTTTAGGGTTGGGTAGAATTCTATCCTTCCCTAAACTTTAATAATTGCAACTTTAGCCCTTTCATAATTGCACTTTGACAATCTGCTATTTGCACTTTAACTCTTGGGCTTCAAACATGGCTTGGATCTGGGCTTTGGGCTCTTTAGGCTTTATTTATTGCTAAAATAACAATTCGAGGCCTGCACACAATAAATAATAAAATATTAATAATTGTGCAGAATTAAATGAATAAATATGAAAATGTGATGGTAAATATGATGATAAAAATGCACTTTTGACTACCAATCAGTTCCTGACGGGACTTATTCAGTCCTGCGCCACGGTTGGAAGTCAAGCATCCTCCAGCTAAAACTCAAGATAATAAGGGTCTTGTTCCCTTAACATTGGAGAAGGGGAAGTCATTTGATACACCCAGACCTCGTCCAAGACGAACAGTGGGATTCAAAGAAGCCCAAGTCAAAGGGCAAATCTTGCAATGTCATCTCCATCTTGCCAGACGACGGCAATCTTACGTCAGCTTCCCTCAGTGATTCAGAAGGAGAAAAGCATGCTTGCACAACGCAGGCCAACCTACCTCAACAGATGGGCATCCGTTCTGGAAAATCATACTTAAGGCAGTATGAAAAGTCTACTGATGAGATACAACGGCAAACGACGTCGGTACCAATGTCAGCATCCACTCCAATCCCAACCAAGGGAAAAGAGAGGCCTAAGGAGGTACGATTCGACCACGTGTTGAAGAAACCACCAGGCCAAGGGTTTGATACGCCCTTTCGTTTGACATATTGGCTCAACTGGCCAATATCCCAGCTCGTATCACTATACACGAGCTCCTTCGCCTCTCAAAAGCAACAAGAGAAGCACTCAGGGATGCGCTAGCCAATTCAGAATCCTTTCTGACATGCATGCCTGAGATCCCTAACGACGACGTTCAGTCTCCTTGCCCAGAATGTCATCATACACAATCCAAGGTGCCCGCTATTACATTCATGGCGGAAGATATGCTTCTCAAAGACAACAAGCACGATCGACCTCTGTACTACACCGGATATATCGGTTCAACGTGCATCGAAAGATACAAGTCGATCCGGGGTCCGCACTCAGCATCATCCCCAAAAGGCTTCTTTACTTCCTCGGCATACCACTGTACTGGTTGTCCGCAACCACTACTATAATATACGATTTCAATGCGGAAGCAGTCACCCACTTGGGAAAATTCGACTCTGTTGCAGAATCGGGAGCCTGAAGTCAGAAGTGACATGCTATGTCATTGACGCTGACACATCATATAACCTGCTGCTGGGACGGCCATGAATCCATGCCAACTGGATCGTTCCCTCTACTCTCCACCAATGCTTCAAATATGTTGAAAATAACGCGACAATATGAGCTGTCTTTGCTGAGAAGCAACCATTCAAAGGGGTGGAGAATTACTTCACCGACGCTCTCCTGTAAAAAGAGGCCGGTGGAACACCTAAAGAACCATTGCCGGACAATAATGAAAGTGGCAATGAGGCAGATTCAGAATCCGAAGCAGGCATGCCAGCCATTCTGATTGGTGAACCAATTATAGCATGTCTCAATAATCCCTAATGTAATACTCCTTCAGAGGATGAAGGTGAATGGGTAATTAATGATAATATTTCTTTCGATTATCCTGCGAGTATTGGGCTGTTTGAATCCATTACGGATGGCTCTCTGCACATGCCCTTACATAAGCCGAGTGCGGCTAGCACACCTATGGAAGCTATAGAAGGAGCCACGCTGGTGATCCCTCCGTCCAAACAAGGTCAGTTACCGATAATCTTCGGTAGAACCCAACCACGGGGACCCACAGCTGCAAATTCAAGTTCAGATTCAGACACTCCACAGTTCTTCCATTACGCGCGGCCGGCGCGCCATATTATGAAGAAAATGGGATACGACTTGAAGCATGGAGAAGACCTGAATTTTGAAAAAGGAAGGCGTGGTTTGATGCGAAACTTTGTGCCAAAAGGGAAGCCTGCAAATTACTATGATAGTACACGCAGGGGGTTAGGGTATGTTACACCCACATCATCAAAAATAGTTCAAGCCAAGGACGATGGATCAATTCCATCACATTCGGCCTCATCCTCCGAGTGGGACTCGGATATCAATGTAGGAGGAATGTTCGAAAATGTCACTGTCAATATGACTTCAAGCAGTCAATTAGGGCCTACAGAAGCTATTGATGAGGAGCCATGGGCCCAGCAATTAAACCTTCAGTGGGAAAAGCGATTCGAACTGCGTGAACTACCTACTGAAGACAAGGTGATGCAGGTCAACTTGGGAAGTCAAGATCATCCCAAACCCATCTTTATAAGTAAAAGCCTATCACTTATAGAAAAGGAAGAATTGATAATGCTCATAAAATAGTATATAGATGTCTTCGCATGGAGCTACGAAGATATGCCCGGACTTGATCCACAGGTCGCTATGCACCGTCTAAACATCAAGCCTGACGTCAAGCCAGTCATGCAGCAACAACGTCGGTTTCGCCCGAACATTATGGAAGCTTTGAAGCCGAAGTTCATAAGCTCATTGCATGTGGCTTCATCCGGGAGGAACAACATTCAGATTGGGTAGCCAACATCGTCCCCGTCCTCAAAAAGAACGGGAAAATACGGATCTGCATCGACTACCGTGATCTTAATACGGCCTGTCCTAAAGACAAATTCCCGCTACCCATCACCGATGTCATTATTGACAACACATGCGGGTTCGAAAGGATGTCTTTCATGGACGGCTTTTCAGGATACAACCAGATTAAGATGTATCCCGACAACGAGAAGCATACTTCGTTCCGAACACCATGGGGGTATACTGCGACACTGTAATGCCCTTCGGACTGAAGAACGCCAGAGCAACCTACCAGCGGGCGATGAGTACGATCTTCCGCGATCATCTCCGACAAACGGGGGAGTGCTATGTCGACGACATTGCCGTCAAAAGCCGCAACAAAAATGAACATCTTCGCGACTTGAGAACGATGTTCGACATAATGGGCTCATCAGCTGAAAATGAATCCGACAAAATCCTTTTGGGAGTTTCGAGCGGCAAATTCCTTGGGTTTATTATCACATCAAAAGGGATTCATCTTGACCCAGACAAGGTCAAAGCCATTCAAAGCATGCATCCGCCGAGGAACCTCAAAGAGCTTAGAGGCTTGCAAGGCAGACTGGCTTATATCAGAAGATTCATCGCAAATCTCTCAGGCCGCTGTCAACCGTTCACCCGACTCATGAAAAAGGGTGCTTCCTTCGTATGGGATCAAGCTTGTCAAGAAGCTTATGAAGACATCAAGAGGTACCTCACAAAACCTCCAGTCTTGGTGGCCCCTAAATCAGGGAAACCATTCTTGCTTTATGTAAAAGCTATGGACTACTCTCTCGGTGCCCTCCTCGCTCAAAAGGACGACAATGGCCACGAGCAGGCCATTTATTATCTGAGCAGAACTCTCATAGGAGCGGAATCTCGCTACAACCCTATCGAGAAAGAGTGTTTAGCTCTCGTCTTTGCTGTTCAGAAGACACGACATTATTTGGTCGGCCAGACCATACATGTCATCTCCAGAGTAAACCCATTGCGTCTTCTTATGACGAAGCCAGGATCATTGAATTCAAGATTGGCTAAGTGGGCACTTTTATTGTCTCAATACGACATGATCTTCACCCCTCAGAAGGCGGTTAAAGGCCAGGCCCTTGCAGAGTTCTTGGCTGCTCATCCAGTTTCGGAACATTCAAAACTTCACGAAGATATCCCTGATGAAGTCTTCGAGTCTTATGCAACCTCAGAAGAGGAAGTGTGGCAGATGTTCTTTGATGGAGCATCGCGAATGGGCCCTAAAGGCAAGATTATTGCCGGAGTGGGGGTTGTGTTTATCTCCCCGCAGAACCATGCTCTTCCCAGAGCATTTTTTTACAGAATCATGCTCCAACAATGTAGCAGAATATAATGCTCTGCTCATCGGTCTTCAACTCGCCCATGGAATGGGGGTACGCTACCTCGAAGCTTATGGCGATTCAAAACTGATCATCAATCAGGTTAAAGGCGAATACGAAGTTCGCCACGAAGACTTGGTGCCTTATTATCACACAGCCATCGAATTGGCTAACCTATTTGAAGGTTTCTACATCGGGCACGTGTCTCGATCTCAGAATACCAAGGCGGACGCTCTTGCTGCATTAGCAACAACACTAGCCTTGCTAGCCGACATCGAGTATCACCTCACAGTCGCAACTCGACATCTTGTATGCTTCAAGCACATGCTAAGAACTCGAGAAGTCTATAATGTCTCCACGGATCTTGAGCCAAGATACTGGCGCTTTCCTCTCATTGACTATGCTTTGCATGGTCTGCTTCCAGACGATCCTAAGGAAGCGACGTCCGTCAGACGAAGGTCTCTCCGTTTCTACTACGATCCAACTTTGAAGACACTCTACCGTCGTTCATATGACGGTGTTCTCCTCCGTTGCCTTTCTCATTCAAAAGCACAGGAAGCGCTCAAAGAAACGCACGACGGCATTTGTGGAGCTCATCAACCAGGTCTGAAACTTAAAGACAGGTTGCGTAGGCTTGGATATTATTGGCCAACTACGATAGCCGACGCCATCCAATATGCACGAAGGTGTAAAGCATGTCAGATTCATGCAGACTTCATACACCAGCCTTCGGAGTTGCTCCACCCGACTGTTGCTTCATGGCCATTTGAAGCATGGGGAATAGATGTCGTAGGACCAATCAGCCCCTCTTCGACAAAAGGTCACCGGTTCATCCTCGCAATAACCGATTACTTTTCAAAGTGGGCGGAGGCTATACCATTAGCTGAAGTCAAGACCACTAATGTGGTTAACTTCATCAAACACCATGTCATCTATCGATTTGGTGTCCCTAGGCGGATCATCCACGACAATGGTCCCCAATTCATAAGCCAAGTATTCTATCGGTTCTGCGATAAATACCGAATTCAGAATGTGGCTTCAACCGCCTATAATCCCGCCGCTAAAGGCTTGGCGGAAGCATTCAACAAGACGATCATCAAGCTACTCAAGAAATTCGTCTCCTCGAACAAACGAGATTGGGACGAAAAGCTTGGCGAATGTCTTTGGCCTACCGGACTACGGTTCGAACACTGACAGGTAATACGCCTTTTTCCCTGGTATATGGGTGCGAAGCAGTAATCCCGTTGGAAATCCAGATGCCGTCATTACGAGTAGATCTGACCATTAAAATCACATCAGAAGACAATGATCGGTTACGTCTTCAAGAGCTCGAAGCCCTAGATGAGAAGCGACTACAAGCTCAGCAACATATTGAGCTGTATCAAGCTCGAATTTCAAAAGCCTTCAATAAGAAGGTCAAGCAGAGGGTCTTCCAGAAAGGAGACCTGGTTTTAGCCGTCAGACGCCCGATGATTATGACGCACAAGACCAAAGGCAAATTTCAGCCTAAATGGGAAGGACCGTTCGTAATAGAAACAGTCTATTCAAACGGAGCGTACCGCCTTATGACTTCAGATGGCGACCTACTCATGATGCCGATCAATGGCAAGTTCTTAAAGAAGTATTATCCTTGATTAAGGATCCTTCTCATGATCAAGTTAACACTACACCTCTAATCAAGACCTTCGTGTTCAAAGTACACACAAAGAGAGCCTTTCTCTTCCTCCAAGCGAGATAATACAACCGTAAACCAGTAGGAACCTGGTCGTGCATTGGCTGTCCTAAAGGAGAATTGAGGTTATGCATATATTAACCAGATAATCCGACATCCTTAACGATTAAGGATAGAGGAAAATGTTGGCCTGTAAGCCCAACATAAGTCCTCGACAACTCATCATGCTGAGGGGAATAGCATGGCTAGCCCAATTCAAACGGTAGTTGGTAAAGGCATATCAAACCCGTTGACAGCTGGGGATTTGCTAAAAAATCCTAAGGGACCAATTCCCATTTGATTCCCTCTCCAAAATCACTTACCAATTCTCATCCAAAGAATGGTAAGACCACATATATAAATTCCGCTGTTATGTTAACATTAAACCTATGACAGCAATTCCCTCGTTTCTCCCTGCGAGAACGAGACCTCCAAAATCACTTACCAATTCTCATCCATAGAATGGTAAGACAACATATACATTTCGCTGATACGTTAACATTAAACCTATGACAGTGATTCTCTCGTTTTTCCCTGTGAAAGCGAGACCTTTTTTCCAAATTTCATACCAACCTTGAGCTTGATGGCGTCTCAATCGGTTATGTCATTGCGACCTCTGAACCAGCAGACAGCTGAGTCTCAATTTTGAGCTTGTTGACATTTACAAATGACAAGTCTCAACCCCGAGCCCTGTTGACATTTACAAAAGACAGGTCTCGATACTTGTTGACATCTACAAAAGACAAGTATCACCAACCTTGAGCTTGGTGACGTCTCATTCGGTTATGTCATTGTGACCTCTGAACCAGCAGACAGCTGAGTCTCAATTTTGAGCTTGTTGACATTTACAAAAGACAAGTCTCAACCCCGAGCCCTGTTGACATTTACAAAAGACAGGTCTCGATACTTTTTGATATCTACAAAAGACAAGTATCACCAACCTTGAGCTTGGTGGTGTCTCATTCGGTTATGTCATTGCGACCTCTGAACCAGCAGACAGCCGAGTCTCAATTTTGAGCTTGTTGACATTTACAAAAGACAAGTCTCAACCCGAGCCCTGTTGACATTTACAAAAGACTGGTCCCGATACTTGTTGACATCTACAAAAGACAAGTATCACCAACCTTGAGCTTGGTGGCGTCTCATTCGGTTATGTCATTGCGACCTCTGAACCAGCAGACAGCCGAGTCTCAATTTTGAGCTTGTTGACATTACAAAGACAAGTCTCAACCCCGAGCCCTGTTGACATTTACAAAAGACAGGTCTCGATACTTATTGACATTTACAAAAGATAAGTATCACCACCCTTGAGCTTGGTGGCGTCTCAAATTGGTTATGTCATTGCGACCTCTGAACCAGCAGACAGCTAAGTCTCAACCTCGAGCCTGTTGACATTTACAAACGACAGGTCTCAACCATACTTGCTGACATTTACAAAAGGCAAGTATTACCCCTTTAGTCTTGTGAGGGCTAATCTTGAGATTGGTGACTTCTCAATCGGTTATGTCATTGCGACCTCTGAACCAGTAGATGACCAAGTCTCATTATCCAATCCAACAAGGATTATGTTCTCAAATGGCTACAATATAACTTTGAAAGGACAATTCAGCAAATGAAACGAGTTGGAGACTCAATAGGAGTCAAAACAAAAGAAAGAATTTTCATTGATTCCAATAGGATGAGATACATGAAGGCACATGTACAACGACCTACAGTCGTATATTGTAAGATCTGATCCGCTCTCCAAGGGAAGCCAACCTCGTCCTCCTGTCATCAGCAGCCTGGGCAAGCGCCTGCGACTTCAGCTCAGCCTCATCGAAATCTATTGCCTGGGCCAACCGAGCTTCGACCTCCGCCAAAGTTGCCCTCTGCGACAATCCCTGCTCCGAGAGTTCGTCACTTTGAGCCTTGAGCTGCTCAAGCCGCGCGGCTTCTTCAAGACGCACCGGTTCAGCTTTGGACAAGAGAAGGTTCCCCTTCCTAATCATCTCCTTGGCCTTCGCAATCCTATCTTCAACATCGAGAAGAGCACTGGTGGAGGCATCGATGGCATTTTCAACCTCTGCTTGCCTTGTTTCCAAAGATTTCAAATCAGAGGAAATAGCCTCAGCAGCTTCTTGAGCGACAAGACGGGCCTCATGCTTTTGAGCGACAAGGCGCGCAAATCGCTCACTAACCGAAGGCTCCAGGTCTGAGCGGCTAAGACGGCACCATTCCTTTACGTCCCTCTCAAATTGATCGACCAGGAGTTCCAAGGCAGTGGCCTGGTGATACCCTTCAAGGTCCCGAATACTTTCAATATTGCGGAAGAGGACCACCTTCAAAGTCGAGAACGATACAGTCGAACCTTTCAAGACCAGGTCAATGCATCGCCCTAAGCCTTTGTAAAAACTATCGACTATGTCGCCTATAAAATCGTTTTCAACTTCGGCCACCTCTGGTAGACGGGCAACTTCAGAAAAGTCCACCAGCCCGGTCGATACCATCGAGGAAGGAGCAACAGGAACACTAACAGCAGTAAGACAGGCCGTTGGTGATCTTGGCGGAGTCTTCATAGAAATCAGTACACTAGCCACCGCGGAGGTAGGACTAGTGACCATCTCCTGAACAGCAGGTTCAACTACCAGGGTTGGAGAGGTAGGGCTGGTAATCACCCTCAGCTCCGCGCTTGGCAAAACTGTCGGCACCTCACTCGTTGATATAGTTGGGAGTGAAGACACCTCCAGGACTGCCGTCCCTTCAACCCCTGGTCCTTCGGCTGGCTGGGGCCGATAAGAGGGCAGGTCGCCATATAGCGCATCCAACACAGCAGCATCCGCCGCGGTCGAAGTGCTCATATCACCCTTGGACTCCCCAGGAAGATCAGCCGGTTCCCTTGAAGCTAATGCACCTTGAGGTCGAACACCTGTAACAAGACTGTGTTTAGACAGGACACAACATGCAATAGAAGCCAAGAGGTCAGGACAGTACCATAAGATGACGTCGCCTCAAACATCTCGGCAGCCGCATCAGTCTCCATGGGCTCCATCGGAAAATTCTTGGCGGAATCAGCACGAATGACCGGCCCGCTCGCCGAATCTCCTGTGGACCATCCAACAGCGCTCGACGCTACAGGGCTTCCTTTGGAAGTCCCAGCACCAGAGGGACCAATGTCGACCGTATCACCTCCGGACTCCTCCGGGTGGACAAAAGAACCAACCTCAGTTCCATAAGTAAATAGGGGATCATAATGTTCCCCTTGCTCTCCAGCCGCCTCAGCTCCTATAATCAAGAAGAATTGATAATAAGTCATTTGGAACACACAAAAGACCTATTATACGGACGGAGTTGATCTTACCCAGATCCGGAGCAAATTCACGGTAGTCGGTTCAGCAACCGACGGGTCCGTTACTAACGGGATAGCAGGAGGGAACGCTGCTGAGGGTTCGCACTCTACGACAACCGTAGGAGCCTGGCGACGGGGCTTCTCGCCAATGACTTCCTACGAGATCTACCCTCCCGCTTTCTTTTGAAGTGGACATCAGAATCCTCTTCCTCCACTTCTTCTACACGATGAGGGGGAACGGTCCCCATCACACCAGAGCCAGTCGCAGAAGTCTCAGCCCCCGCTCTCGCTTCGAAGCGAGGACTTCCTGCATCTGAGGCCTCGCTGTCATTAATAGCGACGAATTCCTCTATGCCCAGGACGCGGACCCTTTTTCCTCCCCTCTTCTCAGAAGCCTTCCATCTCAACCGCTGAGAAATTAACTTCACACCAGAGCTGTTGGCCTTGAAATCGAGGGGTGTGGAGTTGGAAGTTATTTACCACTGGCAGAAGCACAGGGTCATTTGAAGATTGGGACTCTTCAACGGCGTACGCAGCTGCGCCCCAGTACCGCCTGCAGTAAAGAATCGCCAGGCACGGGCCCGTCAATAAGATTCCCCATGAAGGCCAAATCAGGATTGGGGTTGCCCACATACAGCTGGTCGTACCCAAACTGCCGAGCAAACCGGCTGGGGACATAAGGTTCCAAATAGCAGGTATCCCCGCTTCTGTACAATAAGTGTGAGGGCCGGATGCTGACCAGCCACTCAAAAACTCCCCGACTCAGGGAAGACCGCCCTTCCCTTGCATCTCAGAACTCCTCGTCGTATCCTGCACCCCGAATACGGGGAAAACAGCGGAAGAGACCGTAAACGTCATATCGACGCACCAATTTACGGGCCTCAGCCACGTAAGTCTTCTGCCATGAACGCCCTTCGAGGGCGGAGGAGCGCCATTCGAACACCTTGCGGAGGGTCTTCTCCAGCTCCAATCAACGAAGGACAATGTAAGGCGAACCACGCCATCAGATAGGTGTAGGGCAGACCTATCCTAGGATTGAGTCCGTCACAAGACAAAATGGCTCCCTTTCCACGCTTCGTCGTCAGCGGCCTGCAAAAAGCCTCCGTTAATGCACGGAGGCCTCTTTGAATGCAGCACACCATGGCCGGGAGAAGACCCAGACGGCGACCATGGACCAAACGAAAGGCGGGCAGCAAAACATTCGGATGAACGATGTCACCCGAAGAAGATGGCACTACGCATTTCTTCAGCCAGACGGTTAAGAAACCGGCCAGCAGTGCCTCCCGAGACATGGGCTGACGAGCCTGATGATGGAAGCTCCGAAGGACATCACCCTTCTCAAAGGGACCATCGTCTTCAGTTATGACAAGATCCCTTTGAAGGTGCATCTGCATCCGTTCAAAGATATCCCCATCAGCAACTCCACAATGTGCTGCTTCAGGAGCATTCCTCATATCCGGGAACAAGTAATTCCCCCAGCTCTTCAAGCTACAGGAAGTGCCCTTGCTGCCTCCATGCATACTGGAGCAAATTTGCAAGTGGCACATTAACTCTCGATAAGTCTCGAATAAGGCAGGATCCTGCTTCTCCAGAAGAGCCAACTCCGCCTCGCACGGAAAGTATTCTTCATAAGGGAGAGACCCAAAAGGAAAAGCAGAGATTTCCCACATCTCATGCAGGGCCATGCCAACTCGCCGACAGGGGTAAAGAAAGTCCCTGAAGCTGGGCAATATAATTCAAAGATGGCGTAAAAGCACGCCACATTCATCTCAATGCCGTGGCAGGTCACCCTAACGGCCTCATAGAGGTTCAGCCTCTCCAAATCCTCCTCGAAATGAGTAAGGATGTAGGTAGTCAAATCCACCCACCACGTCTTCGGAGGGTGAATCCAGCTGGAGTCCTGAAGTCCGTGGCCGGGTAGTTCCCATTGACCTTGCAGAATTGGTTGCCAAAGGTCAGCGCCACTGCGGGATTTTCTCCCACTGGGATCTCTCGCGACACATTCCCAGGATGTAAACCTATTATGCAACAAGGAGGCCCGCTCTTGCATAACCAGGAGACTGAAGCATCAATTTTCCTATATGGACAGAGTCGGTATTTCGGCTCACATCCCATGCCATCTTCCGAGCCTGCGTCACACACTGGAAGGAAGACAAAGAAAAATGTCGTCTGTTGGATGGAAGGTAAAACTTCTCATCACCCAACTGGAAGATTCCTTGCCCTTCTCCGGCCTGTAGTTGGTGATCAGGATCTGGCGCGGCATCCCCAAACATGAAGTCAGGCTTCCTATAAGTCTGACGGTCAACATCTTCAAGAGGAGCCGTAGTCAGAATACTCCTCGTGGTGTGCTGGTCACCACCGTGAATAAGCGTGTCTCGAACAAGAGAGCTCTGCTCACTAAACAGAGAAGCTTGCCCTTGAAATTGCAAGCTGATATTGCCATCAACTCCGCTGGTCATCCCAAACAAATTGTTCAAGGGACCGGGAATGTAGTGCACTGCAAGAACAAAACGAACTATGATTAGTTCACCAGCCAAGCGAACATGAAGACATAAATTTCACCAAGGCATAGTCTCGCCCAGTGAGCAAAGCCAGCAAGGCGATAGCTTCAACAAAGCTTAATCTCGCGGACAAGTCTGCATCTTGCAGAAAATGCCCAAGTATTAACTTCGCTTAAGCAGAAAGTGGTATAGCCCTAAGGGCTGACGTCACCAAAAGGGCATTATGGACAAAAACCATTCTTGACGGCCATGATCGAAGGGACAGACCTGTATCCTGTTCCTCAACAGGACGAAGACAGCCCAAGCAATAGCTTCGTACAGAAGCTTAGACAAGAACTGTTCAGTTCTTAGTTCCCCGTCCAAGAGAATAAGGGAAATTCAGAGAAACGGATTCCCTAATAAAAACAGGTCATGTTCGATCGTTCTGATAGCCAAGTATCGGCTTTAAAAGAGAGACCGCAGTCTCTGATCAGAAGGGAAAGTCCCTTACCGGCGACTGGTCGCTCGATGACCGGAGGAGGAGAAGGACCCTCCGCTGCAGAAGTTGCTACTTCTTTCCCCGCTCGTCTCTTGGGAGCAATTGAAGAACTACGGAAGTTCTTGAACTCTTGAATAAGGAGAAAAGAAAGAAGAAGAAAAGTCACGTACTCTGGAAAATTCAAAGAGAAATGATGATTTTCTCTCTCAGCCTGATCGGGCTTTTATTGGCCAATCAGCGCCTGAAACGATGCCTTGTAAACAGTACAGGCTGTCGTTTCAAATTAATTCGAAATGCCGCCTAAAGCGCCTTCCCGAGAAGCGCTGCTTCAGCCACTAAGGGCTAACTTCGCCACAAGTCAAAGTGCGGACTTCGCACAAGTTCATCAAGAACTTCGCCAAAAAGATTGCCTTAGCCCACTAAAGGCACAGTTCGCCAATATGCCAGCATCGTACGAAGCTCATTCAAAAAGGACCCTGTCCTTAACTCTGCACAAAGTTTAGCCCCGCTATGGCCAAATTCTCAATGAAGGCAGGCAAAAATCAGATGAGCAGAAAATGAACTTTCATTGATTTAAGAGGAAATGTACATTGATACTACATCAAAGTTGTATTTTATACAACAGATTCAGTTGCTCAGCAAGATCATTTGCACAAAAAGGCATACAAGTGGTTTTATCTGCTTTCAAGCCAGACCAACTGGACACGAAAGGCCTTCCTCCTGCACAAGGCCGTAACCAGTTGTGCCACGAGGACAGGGCCATAATTTTCCGCATAATGGCAGATTTTGCCACCAGGAAGCTGGATCACCTTTGATGAAAATTGGCAATGAACTTATCGCCGCCAACACGATAGATCACCTATAATGGGAATTGGCAGTGATGTCAGTGATCTCACAGGTGTGATGTCCGCTTTCCCGAAGCGGATCATCTCCAACGAAGCGGCCACCAGCCTCACCTCAGAACGAATCATCTCGAATAAGAGGCTGCCAACAGCCTCTGGGACACACATCAGCTGCCCCAAGTTGTTCCTCCTGCTTAAAAGTAAAGCTTCAACCGGGGAGGCATAATGTAACTTTTCGGTCTCTTTCATCAAGACACAAGATCGGCGAACATAGCTCACTGCAATGCAAAATTGGAGCAAGTTAGCAGTTAAACACAGAAGATACTGCAAAAGCGCTAAAGCCGAATTCTTTGGGGCAAAGCAATCCGATTTCAGTTAAAGCAGAGGATAAGCCTCGCTCGCACAGCAGTGATGGGCTAGCTCAGCAAACGCCAAGTCCTAGCCTCGCCTATATGGCTAAGCCAGACTGATCCTATGGGACACAGTCTTAGCCTCACCTATATGGCAAGACTGGCTCAACCTTGAAGATACCAGGTCCCAAGTTCTGCCTATGTAGAGGACTTAACATGCAGTGATCTTTCTTTGATCAAGTCAAGATGATAGCTTCGCTGGGAGCTATGATAAAATCCTTCTCTGCAGACCAGTCAATTGCAAGATGAAGAGTAAGGGAAACTAATCCCTGAAGCAGCTGTTAAAGCTGAATTAAGGGAGATGAATTCCCTAAAATCGGTGAAGTCGTTGAATGATCAAGACTTACCGGTCCTTGGCCGGATAATGACCAGAGTGGGCATTCCCACTAGTTCAGAGATCTAAGTATCTCTCTCAAACCAAGAGAAGAGAAGAAGAGCAGATTACTTCTCTTCAGAGGACCTCAAGTGTCCTATTTATAGGCCCCATGGCCTGAGCGCTGCCGCCTCAAGCGTGGAAGCACGAGCACATTCAAGGCATTTACTGCGCCTTGAGAAAAGGGACGGTTTCCCTCAGAACCGTGCAAAGGAAGAAAAGTCTCCCTCATAAAGGCACTCATGGCGCCTTGAAGAAAGGGAATATCCTCCCTTGGAAACGCGCAAGGGGAGAATATCTCCCTCGATCAGTGCGAGAGAAGAAGTAATCCTTCTCGTAACCGACCTACGGCAGTTGGCCTCGGGAAAGCAACAGATGTTCCAGAGCGAACCTACCTAGCCGCGAAGCTACCCAGACGCGAGTCTACATGATTCCTCGGCGAATCTACATCCCAAAGTAGGATTTAAAGCGAAGCTGAACTCAACCATCATGGCGACGTTCATACTCCACACACCACCGATCAAAGAAATTCAAAGTATTTCAAAGTCTGAGCCATTGTAGACTTTCGAAAACTTTGAAGGGGGTCTTGTTGACACTTTAAAAAGACAAGATTCTTATTGGTCCGAACAATGTCTAAACTTGTTAACATTTATAAAAGACAAGTGACAGACGAGCTGAAGACCAGTTTTCACCCATCTCCGAGGGACAAGGAAGCAACTTGGACTCCACTGATCCAGCAAGCAGACAGTGAACCCGAATTGTTCCTAAACAGACCTCAGCAGGTCTAAGATGCTAGCACTTAGCATTACATGAGCCCAAAGGGATAGCCTCGCCTGAGAGGCTAGTATCACCCGACTTCGCCTTGAAGCCACTCAAAGCCTCGCCAGGAAGCTAACTTGCAACTTCACCACAGAGGACTTCCAGCTCCGCCAAAGGGTTTCTTTCGGACTTCGCCAGAAGCTGTCTCCAGCTCCGCTGTGAGCTCAACGCGGTAGCTCCGCTATTGGTCTGCCATGCTCAACCTTTGACCAATCAAATCTCCGGATGAGATCGGATCCAATCAGATCAAATCCAATTAAGATCAAATCAGAGATCAAATTTGGCAGTTGATTGCCACAATCTCTTGACTCTCCTAAAACGAGTAAGAGGATCAGGAGAGATCTTTCAACAATATGGAAAGGATCAAGAAGATCAACCGACCTGCCAATTCTAGCTTTGTAGAAGCTGATCTTAGCCTCGCAGTAAGGCTACTTTCCAGATTCAAACAGATTTGATTCAATCTGTTTCCATATTTTCAAGGGATGGTTATACCCTTGCTCTCCCTATAAATAGCCCACCAGGAGCACAAGGAGAGGGGGGCTCCAGAAGCAGAAGACCACGCACATGCGCAAGGACTTCTTCGAAGAGCTTTTCCGAGGCGATACGCAGGAGAGAAGACTCCACAAGCAGAGGCTTCTTCACAACGCACCGTGCGCTCTCGAATTCAGAGATCTTTTAGAGAATTGCTTTCTCTATCTAGGGTGTTGATACCCTAACATCGTCCTTCTTCTCAAGGAATCTCCAGAACCAGGCGAGAAGGAAATCCTAATTGAAGGCGATTTTAAGAAGCAGGAAGAGGGTTCTACCAACCTTCTATTCTCTGATTCCCCAAACCATGCGAGAAGGGAATCTCATCGCTCGCATCGTCAAAGGGACAAAGTGGTCGCGCGCTGACCAGACTCCTATCGGCACACTTCTCCAGAATCTCTGAGGGGATCTACTTGCAATCTTTTAAGAATACTTGTAATTTAGCTCCTCAACCCTTTTTATTTGTAAGTTTTCCCCTTTGCAAATATAATGGAAAACAGTTACTGTAACGCCCCGATCCCAATGATACGGGAACGTCACTGCAACGCATATACGTAGGTCAGATGGTGCCCCCACGTATATACGCTAAGCATTAAGTACAACAAGTATCAGAGTACAACACACAGCGTGGTATATTCATATGCCAACTTACAAAAGATAAATACAAAGTTATACAAGTTATGATAGGCAAAATCACTTTACAAGTGTCCTTTATCACAACCCAAGTCCAAAGATGAATCCTATACAACCAAAAATACAAAAATGCTCACGAAATGGATGGAGATCCCGTGAACCAAAAGGAAGAGTCGGCACGATGAGACTAGAGCTGGTCAGCCTGCTCAGAAAGATAGGCCCGGTCCTCTGTGGAAGGCTCCACTTCGTCCCAAGTCTCAGAATCTGAATATGCAAATCCAAAGGGTCAAGACATATAATAACAAATATAAGATAGTCAAGTGACATAAGGGTCATGAGTAAAGGCAATGAAGTTACAATAAATAGCAATGAATAACAAGCGATGTAAACTCAATAAGGTAAGATCATATGCAACAAATCTACAATTAACGTCTTATTATTATTACTTGTCTTACTGTGATATCTAGCTATGTGACCCAGCGTCCCAGAGCACATAGATCCATATCCTAGTGAAACAAGGTTGTTATTGGAAACAGCGGTTGTATCGACGAACTATGTTTACAGTGGGTCCCGTGCATACCCGGGACCACGGCCCAGGATGTTCCGTTGCTTGAAGACGGAACCTGCCGCAAGGCTAAACAGGAGGGACTTATGTATGCCCTTGTCATGACAGTAAACAGGAAAGGGAGAAAGCACTCCCCTCGGTCCCCTGGAGTACCACAGGTAAGACCGGAACAGTAATTGTACAATATACCTAAAAGCCACTGTAAACACGAACACGTATCGATATCCGCATATTTCCCCCGACCCATATGTAAGTTGGTGCTTTTTATGTAAAAGTCAAGTGTATCATGCTTAGTTTTAAGAGATGGCATGATAAGTGGTGATATTATTGTTTAACATGTCATGGAACGAGTATATGCAATAATAAGTCATGAGGTAACAAGAGATACATCCATCCAGTAATAGGTCATGTAGAGCCAGTATTGAAGCATGAACAAGCAAGATATAATACACATGTATCAAGTATAAGAACCAATTCAGAACAGAAATTAACTATGACACACAGTCAGGATTAGTCGACTAGGGGTAAGGGTTAGTCGACTAATACTGGGATACAGAGAGTTAGAATTCTGTTTCAGGGAAAATTAGTCGACTAGGGTAGGAAGGTTAGTCGACTAATAGGGAGTTCTAGTCGACTAATGGACACTTAAGTCGACTAAGTCTGCTGATACAGAAAGTTGGGTTTCTGGTCTAGGGAGGATTAGTTGACTAGGTAAATTCAGGAGTCGACTAATAGGGAGTTCTAGAGAGTTGATTAGTCGACTAATGTTTGGGGTAAGTCGACTAATACTGTGTTTTTCGGAAAAACTAAGTTTCAGCTAAGTGTTCTAGTCGACTAGTTCCTATGATGAGTCGACTAATACTGTGAAGAACAGTGAGCAGATCAGAATTTCTGGAAGTGTGTTTGATGGTTCAATTCGTGGTTTTTGGTGACCTAGGTGTACAAGAAGTGTAGATACAAGTATTCTAGGGCTAATAAAAGTCTTGGTGAGTGAAATACTCACTTGGGATAGGTTCAATTGTGACTTGATTCAAGGATGGAGATGATGGCTTCACTCCACACTTGTTGTTGAAGCTTGAGGTTGAAGAACTTGTTCTTGGAGTTGCCTTGGGAAGAGATGGTTGAAATTGAGCTCCCTTGATGAAGCCCTAGTGATCTTGAGGTGGAGATGAAGAGGTTGGGTGTTCACTTGGAGCTAGGGTTTGTGAGGAAGAAGGAGATCTTGGAGAGTTTCTTCTCTTGTGAAGAAATGAAGGAGAAAGGGGAAATTTGCAAATGGATTGAATTTATAGTTTTGGGATCTTTGCAAAGAGGTTGGGATTATGATGGAAGTGGAGGGTTTCTTACAAAAATGTGGGGGTGAGGTGTCCCTCTTGGACACATGGCCGGCCATGGGGAGGAGAGAGAGTTAGTGGGGTTAGGTGAAGTGTGAGTGGGAAATGAGGTGGCACATGAGGTGGAAAAGGAATTTGCAAATTTTGGAAAAATGTCCGAAATTCAAGTATCTCGGATTGGTCTGAAAAGTTTACCAAAAATCAAGAAAAATATTTGAAGACTCATGGTGAAATCCGTTTGAAGAAATACTGTATAGATTTTTAATTAAAAATCCCGGAATCAGTTATTTACCGACTCCGAAAGAATTTTCATAAATTTATAAAATTCTCAGAAAAAGAGTATAAGCAGGAAATATGATTCTAAGCAATAAAGTCTAAAGGACTTTCTAAAAATTCCTAACAGTTTGGAAGATAAAAATTCGGAAATCGGTCAGCGATACTGGCCGACACCGGTCTTGAAGAAATTCATTTTAATTCCAGAAAATTCCAGAAAATCACAAAAAATCTAAAATATTGAAAAATGATATTTGAAATTAAAATCGGTCAAATACGGAAGGTACATCGGAAAATACGGTCAAAGGACTGAATACGTAACTAGGCACGTATTCCGGGAGAGGGGTATTACAATCTACCCACCTTACAAAAATTTCGTCCTCGAAATTTCATAAGGTGAAAGATAACAGGAAAAGCAACAGATAGATATGGATACAAGGAAAGATAACGGTAAAGAAGAGTAGAAGAAAAGAGTCTTACCCAATCAAGATGTGAAAAGATGAGGATAACGATCCCGGATAACGTCCTCACGCTCCCAAGTGGCCTCTCCTGGCGCATGCCTGTTCCATGACACCAATACCAATGGAATAGCTCTGTTCTTCAGTGTCTTGACACTCCTATCCAGAATGGCCAACGGCTGTTCTTGGTATGATAAATCCGGTTGTAGCTCCAGCTCGGAATGATCCAGAATATGGCTGTCATCCCTGACATACTTCCTCAACTGAGACACGTGGAAGACATTATGCACCCCGTCCAAAGATGGCGGTAATGCCAATCTATAGGACACATCTCCCACACGATCCAGGATCTCGAATGGGCCAATATACCTTGGACTTAGTTTCCCGCGAGCACCGAACCGGATCACCCCCTTGGTAGGTGATATCCTCAAGAATACATGATCTCCAACCTGGAACTCCAATGGCCTTCTCCGAGTGTCTGCCCAACTCTTCTGCCTACTCTGAGCTGCTCTGGGATGATCTCTGATGACTCTGACTTTCTCTGTAGTCTGCATCAGAATCTCTGGTCCCAAAAGACTCCTCTCACCGACTTCATCCCAACAAATCGGTGATCGGCACTTCCTACCATACAATGCCTCAAAGGGTGCCATCTTAATACTTGCCTGGTAGCTGTTGTTATATGAAAACTCAGCCAAGTGAAGATGGTCTTCCCAAGATCCCCCAAAGTCAATCATGCAAGCCCTCAACATATCTTCAAGGATCTGGATAGTCCTCTCAGATTGTCCGTCTGTCTGAGGATGATAAGAAGTACTGAATTTCAGACGAGTTCCCAGACTTTCTTGGAGACTCTCCCAGAAATGAGATCTGAATCTGGTGTCTCTATCTGACACAATACTAACTGGAACTCCATGCAGACGAACCACCTCCTTCATATACTTATCTGCCAGAACCTCTGTCGACTGGCCTACCCTGAATGGTATGAAGTGAGCTGACTTGGTGAGGCGATCAACTATAACCCACACAGCATTATTACCCTGGGACTCCGAGGCAATGCCGTCACAAAATCCATGGTGATGTGCTCCCACTTCCATTCGGGTATCGGCAAAGGTTGAAGAAGTCCAGCTGGTCTCTGATGCTCGATCTTTATCTGCTGGCAGACCAAGCACTTGGCAACAAACTGGGCTATCTCCCTCTTCATAGCATTCCACCAAAAGTGCTTCTTCAGGTCCTGGTACATCTTGTTTCCCCCAGGGTGTATAGAATACGCTGAACTGTGTGATTCCTCCAAAATCTTCTGTCTGACTTCTCCTCGGGGAACACAAAGTCTATCTCCAAAATACAATGCACCATCTGGGTGAATGCAGATATCCGACCTCAATCCAGCCTCCACCTGAGCTCTGAATGTCTGCAATCTGGGGTCCTCCTTCTGAGCTTCCTTGATCTCCTCTATCAATGATGACTGGATCTGTAAAGCCATGAACTGCCGGCCTTATCACCTCCTTGCACTAACATCAAATCCAATCTGATGAATTCCTGAATCAACTCCCTCTGCTGCGTGAGGTGGACTAGCACTCTGTTCTCTGGCATCCTGCTCAGTGCATCAGGAACGGTATTGACTTTGCCTGGATGATACTGCAAGTCAATATCATAGTCCGCCATAAGCTCCAACCACCTCCTCTGCCTCATATTCAACTCCTTCTGTGAGAAAATATACTTGAGGCTCTTGTGATCTGTGTATATCAACACTTTGTCTCCCAGAAGGTAGTGTCTCCAGATCTTCAAAGCAAATATCACAGCTGCCAACTCCAAGTCATGAGTTGGGTAATTCCTCTCATGAGGCTTCAACTGCCTAGATGCATATGCTATAACATGGTCATGTTGCATAAGCACACACCCCAGGCCTTTACCTGATGCATCACAGAAAATGACCATCCCTCCTCTTCCTGAAGGAGTCCTCAAGATTGGAGCTGTGATAAGCCTCTGCTTCAACTGCTCAAATGCTGCATCACAATCTTCTGTCCATATGTATCTCTCCCCTTTTCTGGTGAGCCTGGTCAACGGAGCTGCAATCCTAGAGAAATCCTGGACAAAGCGCCTGTAATATCCGGCTAGCCCAAGAAAACTCTTAATCTCAGTCACCGTCTTCGGAACTGGCCAATTCTGCACTGCCTGGACTTTACTAGGATCAACTGAAATTCCTTCTGCTGAAACTATGTGTCCAAGGAAAGCTATGCTATCCAACCAGAATTCACACTTGCTCCTCTTGGCATGAAGCTGCTCTTGCTGAAGGGTCTGCAACACGATCCTCAAGTGCTCTGCATGCTCCTTCTCATTCCTTGAATAGATCAGGATGTCATCTATGAATACAACTACAAACTGATCTAGGTAAGGGGAGAACACTCGATTCATCAAGTCCATGAAAACCGCAGGGGCATTGGTGACTCCGAAAGGCATAACTAGAAATTCATAGTGGCCATAACGGGTCCTGAATGCCGTCTTCGGAACATCCTCCTTCTTCACCCTCAGCTGATGGTAACCCGACTGCAAATCTAACTTAGAAAATACACGGGCTCCATGAAGCTGATCAAACAAGTCATCAATCCGGGGCAAGGGATACTTGTTCTTGATGGTGACCTTGTTCAACTCCCTATAATCAATACAAAGCCTCTTACCACCATCCTTCTTATTCGCCAAGAGCACTGGAGCTCCCCATGGTGAAGTGCTTGGCCGAATCAATCCCTTGTCCGAATACTCCTGCAGTTGCTTCTTCAAGATCTCCAACTCTGTCGGTGCCATCCTGTACGGAGCCTTGGATATAGGAGCTGCTCCTGGAATTGTATCAATGGAGAACTCAATTATCCTCTCCGGTGGAAATCCTGAGACCTCAGCAAAGACTTCTGGAAACTCATCCCACACTGGCACTCCCTTCAGAACCTCCGAAGTGGTCATCTGAATCTCCTTCTTAGCAGGCTTCACCTCTCCACTAAACTGGAACTCCGGCTGATGCGGGATTCTGAAATTGATCTTCTTCCTCTACAGTCAATCACTGCATAGTACTGACTGAGCCAAGTCATGCCTAAGATTACGTCGTACCCTTGGTGTCTAGTACGAGCATATCTATGGCCAAGGTCTTCCCACAAAGTTCCACTGGACAGTCAGCACAAACTCTAGAAGATATAACTACCCCATTCCCGGTACTTATCTCCCACTTGTGGTCTAAAGCCTTAACAGGTATGGAATGAACAGCCACAAAATGGTCGGAGATATAACAGTGGGATGCACCCGAATCGAAGAGAGCGAGAACAGGTATAGAATGAACTCTGATGTTACCTGTAATCACCTCCTCTGAAGCCTCAGCCTCCTCTGCTGTCAGGTTGTAGGCCTGACCTCTGCCACGCCCTGCTGCTGTCCGGGCTCCTCTCTGCACTGGGCGAGCAACATGCGGTGGAGGAAGGGGAAGAGCTCTCCTCATCACTAGTCCCTGGTGCCTCTGCCCAACTGGCCCTGGTAGTGCCCTCTGTCCATTCTGCCCTTGAGGTGCCGGCAAGGTTTGATTAGCAAACCCCATTCTCCTGTGAGGACAGGTCTCTACGGCATGGTCTCGTGCTCCACACACCAAACACAATCCATTTGCCCTCCGGCAATCCTGCTGAGAGTGTCCTGGTTTCTGGCAAAAGTTGCAGATAAGACCTGGTCGAGCCATCTGGTAAGGAACTGCTCTGAATGGTTGCCTGGCCTGAACCTTCGCTGCCCTGGACGGTCCTCCTCTACCCACCGGTACAAACGGCCTCTTCATGGCCTGGTCCTTCCTCTGATCTCCTTGCTTCTTCTCAAACCCACGCTCCACCTCTCGAGCGCTGGTGAGAACTTCTGCATAGGTCTTCAGATGATGGGGCATTAGAAACATCTGAATGTCCATTTGCAGACCTTGCTGGAACCGGCTTGCCCTCTTCTCCTCATCTGCTATCATGTACGGGGCGAAGCGACTCAACCTGAGAAATTCTGCAGCATACTCATCTACGGATCTATCCCCCTGTTGAAGCTTGATGAACTGCTCCTCCATGTCCTTCTGAGCAGTGGCGGGAAAGAACCTGCTATAAAAGCTCTTGGAGAACGTATCCCAAGAGATAGGCTTCTCCAAGCGAGCCTCCTCTGCAAGCCACCAAGTCCTGGCTATGTCCTTCAGCTGGATCTTTGCAACCTCCACTTGGTTCTCCTTAGGCACCCTGGCGGCGTTCAGCAGATCGGTGGTGTCTGTTAACCACTGTTCAGCCTCCAATTGCCTCTCGACTCCCGTGAATACGGCCGGCTGTAGCCGTCGGAAGTCTGAGATGCTCCCCGGCTTCTGCTCCTTCGGGGCTGCCAACTCCTGCCTGAGGAGCTCAGTCTGCTGATGCTGATTCTCCATCTGCTGTTGCTGGTTTCCCAGCATAGTCTGAATGATCCTCAGGATATCAGCACCCTCTCCTCCTACGGGTCCATTCGGTACTTGCCCGACATTGTTGCGACCCGAACGTCTCTCCATACCGAAAGGGATAAGATCTGGAATTGGAAACAAAGGGAAGGAGTTTAGGATACGAGGAATGAATCAAGGACGAAGTCAAGAAGGACTATATAACTTTGTACATTGTAGTTGGCATTAGCAAATCACTAGAATTTGCCACTTGGTTGTACTTTTAGGTTTGAGAGCCTAGGCTCTGATACCAACCTGTAACGCCCCGATCCCAATGATACGGGAACGTCACTGCAACGCATATACGTAGGTCAGATGGTGCCCCCACGTATATACGCTAAGCATTAAGTACAACAAGTATCAGAGTACAACACACAGCGTGGTATATTCATATGCCAACTTACAAAAGATAAATACAAAGTTATACAAGTTATGATAGGCAAAATCACTTTACAAGTGTCCTTTATCACAACCCAAGTCCAAAGATGAATCCTATACAACCAAAAATACAAAAATGCTCACGAAATGGATGGAGATCCCGTGAACCAAAAGGAAGAGTCGGCACGATGAGACTAGAGCTGGTCAGCCTGCTCAGAAAGATAGGCCCGGTCCTCTGTGGAAGGCTCCACTTCGTCCCAAGTCTCAGAATCTGAATATGCAAATCCAAAGGTCAAGACATATAATAACAAATATAAGATAGTCAAGTGACATAAGGGTCATGAGTAAAGGCAATGAAGTTACAATAAATAGCAATGAATAACAAGCGATGTAAACTCAATAAGGTAAGATCATATGCAACAAATCTACAATTAACGTCTTATTATTATTACTTGTCTTACTGTGATATCTAGCTATGTGACCCAGCGTCCCAGAGCACATAGATCCATATCCTAGTGAAACAAGGTTGTTATTGGAAACAGCGGTTGTATCGACGAACTATGTTTACAGTGGGTCCCGTGCATACCCGGGACCACGGCCCAGGATTGTTCCGTTGCTTGAAGACGGAACCTGCCGCAAGGCTAAACAGGAGGGACTTATGTATGCCCTTGTCATGACAGTAAACAGGAAAGGGAGAAAGCACTCCCCTCGGTCCCCTGGAGTACCACAGGTAAGACCGGAACAGTAATTGTACAATATACCTAAAAGCCACTGTAAACACGAACACGTATCGATATCCGCATATTTCCCCCGACCCATATGTAAGTTGGTGCTTTTTATGTAAAAGTCAAGTGTATCATGCTTAGTTTAAGAGATGGCATGATAAGTGGTGATATTATTGTTTAACATGTCATGGAACGAGTATATGCAATAATAAGTCATGAGGTAACAAGAGATACATCCATCCAGTAATAGGTCATGTAGAGCCAGTATTGAAGCATGAACAAGCAAGATATAATACACATGTATCAAGTATAAGAACCAAATTCAGAACAGAAATTAACTATGACACACAGTCAGGATTAGTCGACTAGGGGTAAGGGTTAGTCGACTAATACTGGGATACAGAGAGTTAGAATTCTGTTTCAGGGAAAATTAGTCGACTAGGGTAGGAAGGTTAGTCGACTAATAGGGAGTTCTAGTCGACTAATGGACACTTAAGTCGACTAAGTCTGCTGATACAGAAAGTTGGTTTCTGGTCTAGGGAGGATTAGTTGACTAGGTAAATTCAGGAGTCGACTAATAGGGAGTTCTAGAGAGTTGATTAGTCGACTAATGTTTGGGGTAAGTCGACTAATACTGTGTTTTCCGGAAAAACTAAGTTTCAGCTAAGTGTTCTAGTCGACTAGTTCCTATGATGAGTCGACTAATACTGTGAAGAACAGTGAGCAGATCAGAATTTCTGGAAGTGTGTTTGATGGTTCAATTCGTGGTTTTTGGTGACCTAGGTGTACAAGAAGTGTAGATACAAGTATTCTAGGGCTAATAAAAGTCTTGGTGAGTGAAATACTCACTTGGGATAGGTTCAATTGTGACTTGATTCAAGGATGGAGATGATGGCTTCACTCCACACTTGTTGTTGAAGCTTGAGGTTGAAGAACTTGTTCTTGGAGTTGCCTTGGGAAGAGATGGTTGAAATTGAGCTCCCTTGATGAAGCCCTAGTGATTTTGAGGTGGAGATGAAGAGGTTGGGTGTTCACTTGGAGCTAGGGTTTGTGAGGAAGAAGGAGATCTTGGAGAGTTTCTTCTCTTGTGAAGAAATGAAGGAGAAAGGGGAAATTTGCAAATGGATTGAATTTATAGTTTTGGGATCTTTGCAAAGAGGTTGGGATTATGATGGAAGTGGAGGGTTTTCTTGCAAAAATGTGGGGGTGAGGTGTCCCCTCTTGGACACATGGCCGGCCATGGGGAGGAGAGAGAGTTAGTGGGGTTAGGTGAAGCGTGAGTGGGAAATGAGGTGGCACATGAGGTGGAAAAGGAATTTTGCAAATTTTGGAAAAATGTCCGAAATTCAAGTATCTCGGATTGGTCTGAAAATTTTACCAAAAATCAAGAAAAATATTTGAAGACTCATGGTGAAATCCGTTTGAAGAAATACTGTATAGATTTTTAATTAAAAATCCCGGAATCAGTTATTTACCGACTCCGAAAGAATTTTCATAAATTTATAAAATTCTCAGAAAAAGAGTATAAGCAGGAAATATGATTCTAAGCAATAAAGTCTAAAGGACTTTCTAAAAATTCCTAACAGTTTGGAAGATAAAAATTCGGAAATCGGTCAGCGATACTGGCCGACACCGGTCTTGAAGAAATTCATTTAATTCCAGAAAATTCCAGAAAATCACAAAAATCTAAAATATTGAAAAATGATATTTGAAATTAAAATCGGTCAAATACGGAAGGTACATCGGAAAATACGGTCAAAGGACTGAATACGTAACTAGGCACGTATTCCGGGAGAGGGGTATTACAGTTACATTCTATCCAACTTACAAAAAATGCGTCCTCGCAATTTTGTTAAGGGGAAGATGAACACGAAAAAGATGGGGACGAGAATTTTACCAGTTAAGATATGAATAAGCAAGGGCAATGTTCATAACTGACTGATCCATAGGTTTGGGCATAGACATCTTCTGCACTTCCTGCCGTATAATTCTCATGATGATACTGTAATAATATAGACCTGATGTCTGTTGTTAAAAGAATAGCTCCAGAACTTCAGTAGGCATAAAGAAAATTGATACTTAAGAACTCTAAATACTAAATATTGCAACCTCTAAATAATCCATCTTCTGAATAATAATCCATCTACAGATGAATATTTAGAGAATACCTGAACTTCATAGAATACCTAACATAAAGAAGTGGGACCCATCGAAATCAGAAGAATACCAGAACTAGAGGAGAGTAAACCATTACTTGCCACCATATTCCCTGTCTATCCATATCTTAAGTTGGCATAAAGGCTACGAAAAACAAAAACAGAGAAAAGATGGAGGGGATTAAGAATCAAAAGAAGGATGATCAAGAAAGAAAAGATAACTCTGCACTTGTAGTTAGATCGTATAACTAGGACTCAAGCATTCTAGCTGCAAATTTCTTTACCATTAATTTGTCGTATGGACGTATTGAGAATGTGAGAGCCTAGGCTCCGATACCACCCTATAATGCCCCGATCTCGCGGGTACAGAGACATTACTGTGACGTATATATGTAGGTCAGAAATGCCCTCACGTATATACTCTAAGCATCAGAATAGGTAAGAATCAAAGTACAGAAATACGTGGTGCATTATGCATTCTAACATACGAGTACAATTACAAAGTTATCGCCAGATGTGACATAAGGCGTAAATGCGAGAATACAAAGAGATATACAATAATGAACTGTACAAAAGGGCGCTCACGATTTACAGACGAAAAACTCGAGAGACGAGCAGGGGGTCTAGAAGGATAGGAGCTCAGACGGTCTACTGATGATCCACACTTCCATTGCATCACTCTGATCAGCAACTGAGAGAATCCACAAGCTCCAAGCTTCGAGATATGGACATGAGGATCCAGGAGAGTCAGAACTTCCCAACGAGTTGGGATGTGAAAGCCAAATGGCATGATGGACAGGCACACGTGTGTCGATAAATCCAAGTTAAAAGATATGCATCGAAAATCATGTCATGAGTATAGGCACGCCAGACATGAATGAGACATCAAGTAATGAGATGTATATAAGTGACAAAACTAGTTGTACGGGCTCAGTAAATAGATTCATGAGATTGATACCTCGAGGGGATAATCCAAAGTAGGAAACCCTCATCTATATACCATACACCTCATGTTTCTATCGACTGAGTACACACAACCTAAACTGCTAACAATAACAACTAAACAGATGGAGAGCATAAAATGCAATAATAATTTAATAAAACAGGAATCCGAAGTAAAAACCCGATGGAAGCAAATACGGCAAAACCAGTAGTGTAAACCAATAGAAAAGCAAGACAACGAGTTATTATCTTGGCATCTTATTATTATTATTACTCACTTGACCTAAATATCTAGGTATGTGTCCTGTTGTACATCTCAACACACATACATTCATTATAATTAAGTCGAGGTTGATTATTAGAAGCTGATGAAGAACCGGTGACTCATATTTATAGTGGTTCCCAATCACCCGGGACACATCCAATGAGGGCCTGAAATTCCCTAATACAAATCTTCTGGGTGCCTAAAAACACCCTAATACGAATCGTTAATTTAGTATTCTACCACTATAAGTAAGGCATCATACTGGCATTCATCAGATCCTCCCATTCCCAGTGTAAATTGGCCTTTTTATACTTATCAAGCATAATTATCAGATTACGGAAATAAGCAGGAATATAACAGGTCATAACAAGAGTACATAATAAGCATAACAAGAGTACATAATAAGGAATCAGGTACTACATTACCGTATTGTGATAATCATGCGTAGAGAGTTAAACATGACAGGTATAACGTATTAATATTAAGATGACAAGTGATCAGGCAGGCGGCAGGTGATAAGTGATATCGTAACAGGGGCAGGTGACAAGTAGTAGCATGTCAGGTGATAACACATCAGTTATCAAGTGATACATATAGGTGTCAGGTAATAGCATGTAGGTGATAGTACGACAAGTGTTAGCACATCAGGAGATAACATGTCAAGTGATAGCATAACAGCCTGGCACAATTAAGCGAAGCTTTAGCAGTGCTGGGGCGCGAACAGAAAATAGTGTTTAGCCACTAGAGCGCTTGACGGAACTACTGGAATAACTCGGCTTAAAAGGCGAGTCTAAAATCCGGCAGAGTTTCGCGTAGACAAATCTAGTGATAAAGCGCTAAGCATGCTTGCCGGCAGAGCATGAGAGACCTAACGATCTAAGCGGACTCCTCTTTCGAGGAAGTGGGCGAGAGAGCCTGAGGACTAGAGTATGCTCAGGGTCTAGGCGTGCTTTTGATAGCTACTGAAAGGGAACACCTAGAGGGGGGGTGAATAGGTGTTAGTGCTAATCTAAAACTAAATGCAAAACTAAGTGCGCTAAATGCGGAAGCTAATGCAAATTTTGCAACACACTTAGTACAATCAACAAGTGTAGCCGAATTCCCCGTGAAGGGCTCTGGACTAACTCCTCTTGATTACCCTTGAATGGGTTGAGGTGCTATGTGAAGCTCTTGTTGATTAGGTACAAGTGAGGCACACACAAACAACCAAGCATATACAAGATATAGCAATGTGAATTATGCAAGGCACAACACAAGCAAATAGATATGATATGACAATATGAATTATGCTCAACACAAGCAAATATGATATGATAAAGTATGATGCTTTGCACAAATGTAAAGAGAGAGAGTTTAGAGACAAGTGGATCAAACGCAAACACAATGATAAGTTTCGAGGTTCGAGCACCCTTGCTCTACATCCCCGCCTACACCACCGTGTAGGATTTCCAATCCACTATACCGTCCACCGAGGACTCCCACCGAGGGAACCTTCACCGAGAAGGATTTTTACAACAATGGAGTACCGAACTCCTCTCTCAAACAAACACCTCCTCACACAAGAGGGGTAGGCCCTTAGCCAAACAACCACAACAACCAACACCTCTACCGAAGAGGGTTTACAACCAAACTCCACCTCTCACTAGAGGGAGCAAACCAATCACCCGAATCACAACCTCAACCTCTACCAAAGAGGGAGCAACCAAGAAATCAAGGGTTTACAACAAGTGGTATCTTTCAACCACAAACCTCTTTCCTTTTTCTTTTTCCACAAAAACAAGATCCTAAATAGATTAGGATAGAAGATATAGCTCAAGTGTGGAAAACACAAGTGTTTTGATCAAAGAAAATCTCTTGGGAAAATACCAAAATGATATGGAGATAAAGAACAAGGAATCAATTCCCAAAAACTTGTTTTCTTTGAAAATAACAAAACACTTAAAAACAATTAAGATTGATCTTTTGGCACTAAAACTCTTTTGAAAACTCTTTTAAAACACTGAAGAAGTCAGGAAAAATTTGCTCTAAAAAACTTGGCCAAAAACCCAAAGAGGGGGCTTTTATAGGCCCATCAGAAAACTAGCCGTTAGAGCTGAGCTGGCAGCTCTGACAAGCAACGGTCGACCGGCCCGGTCGACCGCCAACGGTCGAAAATATGACCGTTGGGCAACTGCGGTCGACCGGCCCGGTCGACCGAAACAAACAGAGAGCACTGTAAGTGCTCCGGTCGACCGGCGCGGTCGACCGGCCCAGTGCCTCCAAACGTGCAAAGAATTGTGCACGTCGGTCGACCGGCCCGGTCGACCGACCTCAGCCTTAGTCGACTAGTCAGGCTACTAGTCGACTTGGTTGAAGCCTGGAACAAAAACTGGTTCAGAAAAACTGGAAAAATTATTTTCTAAAAATCTTTTATCTTTTCTGAAAATCTCATAAAACTTGTTTTAACATTTTGTATTGAAACACAAACTTGTGATAAAAATTTCAAGACATATATCAATCATATCAATTCATTTTTGTGTCTTGCCAATTTTATCAAAACCAACACTTGTATTTTATCAAACTTGATTTTTCAACACATGAATAGGGACATCAAAATAAGCTTGTATAGGAAGTTAAAACCATGTATGTATATCTAGAACATATCTAATATACATAAAAACTATTTAAGCTTGTTTTGATCTACTATTCATGAAAACCAAAATCCAAAACATAAATCTTTTGTGTGTTGTGTGCACTTGAGCATATCAACTATACTAAACTTTACAAATGGATCTAAAACACACTATCTAAACTATGGATACCTAAGTCTTCTTGACGATCTTCATCTTCAAGTAGACTTGCTCTAAAACTCCATCCATGGGCTAGGCAATGTGTGATCTTGACGCTTTGGCCCTGGAATCATCATGAAAAGCTTCTAAACACCTTGTTGAAGCTAATCACCAACTAATATCTTGGTTAATGATCTGAAACTTAAACAACACAAGATTATTAGTAAACATAACTACATGAGTTAATCATCATCAAAACTAGAGTGGAAGGCCTTTGGGCCAACAATCTCCCCCTTTTGATGATGACAAAACTCATGGAGTTATATATGCATGGATTAAAGTTAAGCTTTAAAGAAGCTCCCCCTTAACTCATGCATAGACATAAATAACAAGATATGGAAATGAAACACATGAATATGTATGCAAGTATGGAGATAAAACATGCAACAAGCATAAATCAAGATCTTTTTCTCCTATTTGCAATACAAAAACATATATGCATAAATAACAAGGAAGACAAATACTTCTCCCCCTTAAGCAATGAAAACATGCATATAGACTCAAATACTTCTCCCCCTTTTTGTCAATCATCAACAAAGGGTTCAAATTAAAATCAAATCAAACAAATTTTCTTCCCCCTTTTGTCTAAAACAAAAAAATCAAGAAGGGGTTAAACAATCCAAACAATAAAATGAGGGGTAAAAATCTTGCTCCCCTTTTAAGTCAATCAAAACAATAAAACAATGTTCTCCCCCTTTTGTCTAAAACAAAAACAAGGTCAATAAGGGGTGACTATAAACAACATGATATCAATAGATAAATATGTCAATGAAGCATCTTGATATCAATTGAAAATAAATAAAGATAAATAGATGTTATATGCTATATACATTCATGAAGAGGAAGACGCTAAGTTAGCTTCCCTACACATATGCATTACATGAAGGAGGGATGTTAAGCCTTAATTCACATAACACACACTATGTAATGCATAAGAGGAGATGTGAAGCTCCCCCTACACACGTGTACCACATAACGAAGAGATGTTAAGCTCTTCAATACAAGATACACTCATCATGAATCTATATGCATATAGTCAATACAAATCAAAACTTTTGTATATATTTTTTTTTAAAAAAAATTTTAGATACCAATTTTAAGCAAAAAACACATGAAACATCTTGATATCAATTGAAATTAAACATAATAAATTTTGAATGTCTAAATAAAATTTTGATACAAATTGTAAATAATTCTCATATTAAACATATGATACCAATATGAAATTTTCAATCATAGAGTAAGGGAGTGGGAAACAAATACCAATTGAAAAATCACCAATTGAAAGACAAAATTAAATTTTCTCCCCCTTTATGAAATACCAACTAAAAAGATGCATGGGCTTGATACCAATTTAAAAGTAATCAATTGAAACAAAATTGAAGCTCAAGCACTAGCATAAACAAGATTTTGTGAAAAATTTATATCTTAAGCAAAAATAAAAGTGTATGAAATAGAATGAGTACCAATCACCAATAGATGATACCCATTGAAAATATACATACACAATAAACATATGAGTATACAGAAGGATCAAAATGATACCAATTGAAAGAGTTCAATGATACCAATTGACATAGCAATAAGTTCAAGTGTATACATCATATTACAATACCTCCCAATCAAGGTTCAAGTTTTAAATGATTTTCATTTTAAAGCATACAAGACCATGATCTCCCATCCATCCGCCCATAGAAGGTAGGGGTTTTCAAAAATAGATTTGAAAATGTAGTATGTTTGAAAATCTCTACCATAGTGAAGAATACCATAACTAGTTAAATGGAAAATCTTTTAAACTAGTACGAAATCCTTCAAGCAAGGAATAAAAACAAAATAGTTTTTCATGAAATAAGAAATTCACATGAAAATCAACACTCTAATCCAATTAAGCACAATTTTGACTCATGAAAACAAAACATGAGCAAGCAATAAAAGTGAGTGTACATATAAAGTGTGAATATCATAATCATGAAAATTTTTCATTAAGCTCAATTATTCCTTAAACATGAAAAACACGAAAATCATCAAAACTCATTTAATCTTCATGGCATATATATGTCCAATACAAACTAAAGTATACATACATATCCAAAAACAACGAGTCCACAGAATATATGCATTAATGCACGTGGCTCAAAAGGATAAACATGTATATCTAATAGTTTGGACAAGATAGACATATACATGAAGTTAAACAATTAAATACAAAAACAAGAAAATCTAAATCTTCATCAAAACAAATTTCATTTCAAGGTATATGTATGAATTGTCAACATAATAAGTATACATACATATCCCTAAATACAATTGAGTTCATATATAGATTTGCATGAAAGGCAAATGACTCAGGGGTATACATGTATATCTTAGAGTTTGGCAATAATACACATATACATGAAGTGAAAACTCACAATCATAAAATAAATTCAAAAATAGGAATACAAGTTTAAAATGTATGAATCATCAAAACTAGACTATACTAGCACATCTAATGGTTCAAATAAGCAATCAAGCCCCAACATATATAAATTTATTTGTGCCCACTATATGCACAAGTATAAATCCTAGTCTTAATAAAAACTAACATCTAAACAAGTAATCTTAACATGGAGCATCAAAATACAATATAAAAATCATCATGATAAAACTAAAACATGATTACTATGTAAATTCACATGTATTAGATTCATGATGTACATTATAGCTTAAACAAAAAGTGAGAACACAAAGTATGGGTCCATATAAACATGGGTGTTTCAAAATGCTATACATGCATGTCAAGGATCTAATGAACATGGCATTTACATACTAATCCATAGACAATGAAACATGCTATAAAACATCAATATGAAAGCATGTAAATAATAATAAGGAGTTAAGAATTGTTACTAAAACCGAGAAGGCAACTCTCCTTGTCTCCAAAACATGGTGGTCCTCTCCACCAAACTTTCCCTTGAAAGTGATGCATCCATATGATTTCCTTTAAGCTTGGAACGCATCCACTCCAAGGTGTCATCACTCTCACGTCATGTGAGAGCCCACACCTACATCAAAAACAATAGGAGGGGTGGTCTTTGGTACCCATATCTTCTTGGGTCCATGGGGGTTAGTACCTTCTCTAACCCAAACAAACTTCTTTGCTAAATTTACATTATGTAAATGATCATAGCAAAATTTAGCAAGATGGCCTTTTCGGCCACAATGTGTACATGTGTACACATGAGCATACATGTGTTGATGGTGTCCGTGTGGAGCATGTGTATGCCGTGGAGGGTGTACATTCATAAAAGAAGGAACTTGTTTCTTTCGAACCAAGGTTTCCAAGCGTGTGTGGTTCATGGCACATTGGCTCATAGTGGAGCCCAAACAATCTACTCTCTTCTTTAACATACAAATATCAACATTGATCCTAAAAGAAGAGGTACATGCATTAGGTAGACTAGATGAAGAAACTACACTAGCATGGCAAACATGTGCATCCATCTTATTTTGCAAAACAATGTTTTTCTTTAAACACACATCTAAATCATTTGAAATAGAAATAATTTTATTTTTCAAATCAACATTCTCCTTTAAAATAAAATCAATTTTAGAAGACAAGTTTTCATTTTTCTTCAAAATTGTTTCACAATTATTTTTAGACTTTAAAAATTCATTTTCTTTAAGTGCAAGTTCTAATTAAGATCTCAAAGAATCCCTTTCATTATAGACCTCAACCCTCTCTTGCAAAACATTGTTAAGTCTAGCATGCAAACTCTTATTTTCTTGTTCAATTCCTAGACTCTTCTTTTTCAAAATCTTGTATTTTTCTATTAACTTTTCACAAACAATAGAAAGTTCTTCATTCAAAGCATGGGCATCATAATTATCACATGAAGAACTAGAGCAATCATCACTATCTAAGTGGGGTTCCGAATGTACCTCAAGGGAGTCATTCCCTTGGACCATGAAGCATTGTGACTCGGACTCTCCACTAGATTCCTCTTCTTGAATTTGCACTTGAAGATCGGAGGTAGTGGTGGTGGTTGTCAATTTGTTCCACACTGCAAAGGCGGAATCAATGTTAGAAACACGTAAAAGATAATCTTTAGATAAAGTGCTTCTAATGGCCTCTAGGGCTTGTGCATTGGCCCCTATATGATTGCTATCACTAAGGAAGGATTCCTTGGTAATGGCAAGGTAAACTTTATGACCTAGGGTTTGAAAATAAACGGTCATCCTAATCTTCCAAACATGAATGTTGGAAGGGTCATACATAGGTGGGGTCATGAAAGCCATGGTAAACTATATGTGTGCAAACAAGCAAATGCAAACAAGATTAGCCTAAAATGAGGATCTTTAACTCTAGGTTGTTAGACCCAAAATCAGAGCACTTGGCTCTGATACCAATTGAAAGGGAACACCTAGAGGGGGGTGAATAGGTGTTAGTGCTAATCTAAAACTAAATGCAAAACTAAGTGCGCTAAATGCGGAAGCTAATGCAAATTTTGCAACACACTTAGTACAATCAACAAGTGTAGCCGAATTCCCCGTGAAGGGCTCTGGACTAACTCCTCTTGATTCCCCTTGAATGGGTTGAGGTGCTATGTGAAGCTCTTGTTGATTAGGTACAAGTGAGGCACACACAAACAACCAAGCATATACAAGATATAGCAATGTGAATTATGCAAGGCACAACACAAGCAAATAGATATGATATGACAATATGAATTATGCTCAACACAAGCAAATATGATATGATGAAGTATGATGCTTTGCACAAATATAAAGAGAGAGAGTTTAGAGACAAGTGGATCAAACGCAAACACAATGATATGTTTCGAGGTTCGAGCACCCTTGCTCTACATCCCCGCCTACACCACCGTGTAGGATTTTCAATCCACTATACCGTCCACCGAGGACTCCCACCGAGGGAACCTTCACCGAGAAGGATTTTTACAACAATGGAGTACCGAACTCCTCTCTCAAACAAACACCTCCTCACACAAGAGGGGTAGGCCCTTAGCCAAACAACCACAACAACCAACACCTCTACTGAAGAGGGTTTACAACCAAACTCCACCTCTCACTAGAGGGAGCAAACCAATCACCCGAATCACAACCTAAACCTCTACCAAAGAGGGAGCAACCAAGAAATCAAGGTTTACAACAAGTGGTATCTTTCAACCACAAACCTCTTTCCTTTTTCTTTTTCCACAAAAATAAGATCCTAAATAGATTAGGATAGAAGATATAGCTCAAGTGTGGAAAACACAAGTGTTTTGATCAAAGAAAATCTCTTGGGAAAATACCAAAATGATATGGAGATAAAGAACAAGAAATCAATTCCCAAAAACTTGTTTTCTTTGAAAATAACAAAACACTTAAAAACAATTAAGATTGATCTTTTGACACTTAAAACTCTTTTGAAAACTCTTTTAAAACACTGAAGAAGTCAGGAAAAATTTGCTCTAAAAAACTTGGCCAAAAACCCAAAGAGAGGGGGCTTTTATAGGCCCATCAGAAAACTAGCCGTTAGAGCTGAGCTGGCAGCTCTGACAGGCAACGGTCGACCGCCAACGGTCGGAAATATGACCGTTGGGCAACTGCGGTCGACCAGCCCGGTCGATCGAAACAAACAGAGAGCACTGCAAGTGCTCCGGTCGACTGGCGCGGTCGACCGTCCCAGTGCCTCCAAACGTGCAAAGAATTGTGCACGTCGGTCGACCGGCCCGGTCGACCGACCTCAGCCTTAATCGACTAGTCAGGCTACTAGTCGACTTGGTTGAAGCCTGGAACAAAAACTGGGTCAGAAAAACTGGGAAAATTATTTTATAAAAATCTTTTATCTTTTCTGAAAATCCCATAAAACTTGTTTTAACATTTTGTATTGAAACACAAACTTGTGATAAAAATTTCAAGACATATATCAATCATATCAATTCATTTTTGTGTCTTGCCAATTTTATCAAAACCAACACTTGTATTTTATCAAACTTGATTTTTCAACACATGAATAGGGACATCAAAATAAGCTTGTATAGGAAGTTAAAACCATGTATGTATATCTAGAACATATTTAATATACATAAAAACTATTTAAGCTTGTTTTGATCTACTATTCATGAAAACCAAAATCCAAAACATAAATCTTTTGTGTGTTGTGTGCACTTGAGCATATCAACTATACTAAACTTTACAAATGGATCTAAAACACACTATCTAAATTATGGATACCTAAGTCTTCTTGACGATCTTCATCTTCAAGTAGACTTGCTCTAAAACTCCATCCATGGGCTAGGCAATGTGTGATCTTGACGCTTTGGCCCTGGAATCATCATGAAAAGCTTCTAAACACCTTGTTGAAGCTAATCACCCACTAATATCTGGTTAATGATCTGAAACTTAAACAACACAAGATTATTAGTAAATATAACTACATGAGTTAATCATCATCAAAACTAGAGTGGAAGGCCTTTGGGCCAACAGCTACCACAAAACTCACAAGGGTACATGACTAAAACCAATTGGGTAGCTAGCCTGGGAGTGCGCAGAAACCCAGACTCGATACAAGGGTATCCTTGTACCTGCACGTAATGTTAGTATCACATGAGCATATATATAAACATGAGAATATCTAAGCTACCGTGAAGTAGTGAAGCCCAAAGGCTGAGTGTAGAGAGCCGGAGGCTAAACAAAACCTGAAGTTTGGTATAGAAAGCCCGGAAACTGAATGCCGCCCGGAGGCTGAGTATAATACATGCAGAAGTATTAGTGTTAATCACACGCACATAATAAGGCAGTAGTGGGTAACATCATAGGCATAATACATGCATAAGAATATAATTTACCTAGTACAAATATTCGTCACAGGCATATACATGTACAATACTGAGTACACTACCACATACAAATATAAGAGCATAACCCAATACAAAATGCCACAAAAATATAGAATAAAATATACATCGACCTGACGAAGCAGAAAAACTCAAAACGAGGCGAGGACACTCGCCTAATCTCTGAAAACTCTGTGAAATCCCAGAGTCTAAAACACGCACGCATGCCACAAAAATATATTAAAATTTATAATATTTTAGAAAAGAAAGAGATAAGAGAGAGGAGAGAGAGAAGAGAGAAAGATCTAGAGAGAAAGAGAGAGTTAGTGAGAGAACATTTAGAGAGAGAAAGAGAGAGCTAGAAAGAGAATAAGAATAGGAGAGAGAGAGACAGTAGAGAAAGATAGGGAAAGAGAGAGATAGGAGAGAGAAAGGAAAAGCGGGAGAGAAAGAAGAGAAGGGGGACGTTGCCCCTGCTACTCAGCTCACGGCCAGGCTAGAGGCTTGGGCATGGCCCAGACAGCGCGGGTGGCTGTCAGCTAGGGGTAGACGCGTCGGCTACCCCAAGGAGAAGGAGGCAGAGGGGAGGTTGGGGTGGTGGAGATGGCGCAGGAAGTCGTGGTGATTTTGGTGAAGGTGGTGACTTTGGTGAAAGAGGAAGAAGTGGTAGTGGATGTAGTTGATTGAAGGAGGAGGAGGAGGAGGAAAGGTCGCGTCGGGTTAGGTGGAGGTACCGGTGGTGGTGGCGGCTTGGAGTGGAGAGAGGAAGAGGAAAAGGTGGAATTGAAGAGTGAGTGAGAGAGAGGAAGAGAATAGATAAAGAAATTGAGAAAGAGATTGAGAGTCAGAGGGAGAGAATTTGGAGAGGTGATGAGGAGGGAGAGGAGGCTACTCGGGCTATGGGCTGGGAAGAAGAAAGAAAAGAAATTGAAAAAGAAAAAGAAAGAAAAAAGGAGAGATAAGGAGGAGAGAGGGAAAAGAAAAGAAAAAGGGGAAAGAAAAGAAAAAAGAAAGCGAGAGTGATGGACGGGAGTTGATAGGGGGTGATGGGGAACGGCCCCCATGTAGGGGGGAGTGGGCGCAGGTGATAGGATGGGGGAAAAGAATAAAGAAAAGGAAAGAAAAGGAAAGAAATGAAAGATTCTATAAATAATAATACTTAAATAATGACAGGAAATATCGACTGCTCCAGAAAAATCCCCAAAAATACCCAAAGGTAGAAAATATCATCTTGAGAAATAATATGAAATTAGTTTTTAGAAATAAAATTCTATTTTCAAAATAAAAATCCTGAAATTTACTAACGATTCTGGCCGACACCAAATCCAGTCGAGTTTTGATAAATTCAAAAAATTCTCAGAAAATACATTAAGATAGAAAATATGATTCTAAGAATTAATATCAAAATAGAATTTTGAAATTCTACACTGATTGTAAATTAAAAAACCTGAAATTGACCAGTGACATGGTCGACACCGATTTTGAAGATTTTATAAATTAATTTGGAAACATTCCAAAAAAATCGTCAAAAATCTAAAATATTAGAAAATGATGTTTGAAACTAAAATCTATCAAATTTGAATACCAAAAAAGTCAAATCGATTAATGCACTAGGAACGGGTGCCCAGTTCTGACTAAGGCTGACTCCAAGTTCACAAATCTGGATCCAATGTAAAATAATCGCATAAATAAAACAAAACAAATACGAAAAGTAAATTGAAAAAATATGATGAAAATCTCAATTTGTAACTAAGTATGTATTCCGAGAACGGGGTGTTACACAAGCATACGCTAATGCCTCAACCCAAAAAGATTTTGATATGCTGGCGTTGAATAACATGCAACAAACCTTCTATAGCAAGGTCATGTTCATCCTTTCACCCACCTTCTTTTGTTACCGTGTTTCTCTTATTGTGAAGTGTCATTCATCCCCTCATCACGACATAGCCGTAGGAAAGGATCGCTTGCATACTCTCCATTGTGTGAACGGAATACCTTGATTTTCCTTCCTGTATTCTTCTCCATTTTTTCTTCCACTCTATAAGCAACTCCAGGACTTCTCCTTTGTGCTTCATAGTATATACTGATCACACACGTGCATTACATGTTTTCATATCATATGTGTTACATTTCTACATTTATTGTTAAATAAAACTCTACTATTAATGTATTTTCATGTCCAGTGGCGTGTAGGGTAATTAAGGGGAAAAAAGAGAGATTGACAAATTTATTCAATTTAATCAAAAGTTCAAATCAAAGGTGATTGAGCCAAATCCAAGGGTTATAGAAGTTATCTTATCTGAAAACTGAATATATCAGATAAGATAATATAATCTCATTTCAAGGAAAAAATGGATTATTTGAAGACCCTATCTGTTTCGCTGAAGATAAATGAATATCTTATCAATTCTAAGTCAATTGAAAATTCAAGAGGATAAATGGGTAAAGAGAAGATTAATGGATGGATGAAACAATTTAGATTTAGATTCAGACTGGATATAGTTTAGCATTTTAATCATAACTTTCATTACGGAAACTCAAATATGATGATTCAAAATGCTCTAGAACAAAAACTTAAAGAGCTACAATTCTTCTGTTGATCACTCTTTCAATTCTATTATTTGATAAGTGATATTCAGCAATCAATACACCAACAAGCTGTAAATCAGAATTGAATTTCTAGATAAATCAAATAAAGTTTAGAGATAAGAGGGGATTCAAATTCAGAAATAGCTAGCACTTTCTATCTTCATACGCTTTCTATCCTTCTGATTTTCTCCTATAAATACCCTCATACCTCGAAGGCAGAAAGGACGCCATCTGAGAGAGAGAGAGAGCATTAGTTAAGGTTTTTATTTCTTCTTCAATGTAATTCTTATTTTTTTCTTTTAGGCTAGAGAAAGTTACATAAGAAAAGAGAGGAAGAATTATTATAGAGTGACACTATTGTAATTCTTTTTCAAGAGACTTATATTAAAGGTGACATCAATAGAGTTTTCTCACTTTTCTTCATCGTAGTCAATTTGGCCAAGCATTGTGCTCAAATTACTCTTTCTATTTGCTTTGCTTTACTTCATGCTAAGGTAAGTCTTTGTTATGATTCAATGGTAGAGGTAAGTACTCTTTTTGTTTTCTTTTTTAGTTCATTAGTTTAGAGTTATAATTCTTTTTTTAGTCTTTTCTTTTTTATATAAATAATATAACAACAGCACAATGTCTTCTTCTACTATCTCCTTAACTTAATATAATAATTTTATTTTATTTTTATAAAATTGAGAAGATAAAATATTAACTAGTTTTGATAAATTAAAAGAGAGAAACTTACACACACTTCCATCGCTGTCCCTCCCTGTGAATCACAATCCGTTAGCCCTAGCCTACATGGTAGAATTGAGGACCAAGCACTTTTCTAAATTTCTGTATTTTTTTGTACAGGTCTGGCTCGATCAAAATTTTGGCGCCGTTTCCGGAGAGAGACGGTAAGTTTTCTTTTTTTTAATTTATTTTAACGAATTAATTTCTTTTCTTCTTTGATTTGGTGTACAGGAGCTAATTACAGAAAATTAGGAGCTACAGTAGATATATTGCTACTCTGTGCCTCTATCCAAGAAGGCAGAGCATCAGAGCCCACAATTGTGGTGAACTACTAACAGTAGTCTCTTACAGGTTATTTTTCAGAGATTTGCTCTCTGAAGTTGATCGGTCACATATATTGCATATATATTATCACATTACCATGTTTATTATCTAAATAAATTATATTAATATGTTCTATATTTTTTATAAAATACAGGCCATTGCTAAAGAATAGGAAAGAGAAACGAGCCCAAAAGCCCATCAAATTCTGATTTAATTCAGAATAAATTCGAAATCAGGAAATCAGGGCAGATATTGCCTAATCAAAGAGATTGAAAACTGGTTGAAATGAATTTTCCCAAATCATGTGGTTAAAGCCAACAATAAAAGATTGTTTCGTCAAATCAAGGAGCTGAAATAATGAATCCAGCAAGACAAAAGGGAGGCAAAAGTCACGCCAACTATATCTCCACCAGGATGTGGCCACTTGGCCATATCCTGTCCGCGGATCCGCTGCCAGAGCCGCGGATCCGCGGCTTGTTGCTGGAGATAAGGGGAGCGTTTGCTTCCCTTATCTCCTCACTCCTTTCCCTATGGGTTTTGCCTATAAAAGGCATGGTTTTGTACTGAAAAAGGGACCGGAACTTAGCTTTAGTTTTTCTCTTTGTTATTTAAGGTTTAGGCTCTTTGTGATAGTATAGAAGTTGTATCTTTATTTTATAATTTGTAATTCAATTTAAATACCAGTGAGAGAGAGGAATTGAGTGATTGTAATCTGAAATTTGAAGTGACATTAATAAAAGGATCAAGCTTTCTCTTCTTCCACTCCAATTTACGGGTATGTTTTGCTTAATTTACATGTATTGTTTTTCATCTTAAATAAGTAGCTAAATTCATTTTCTCGGCTCACTATGACTCCTCTCTCCAATCCCTCTTCCTTTCGAATGGTTTTAATGAAAAGACCCAATGAATCATTTGCATGCCTAAACTAAAGTCTTTCTTCTTTAAAAGTGTTCTTGAAGGCACATGAGGATGGGTTTGGATTTCAAAACTTCTCTTTCTTTTAAAACTTCTCTTGAACTTGTTTTTATTTCATACTTGAAATACTTGATGATTTAACATTCAACTCAAGATGATTTCATAAAGAAAAGAGTTAACTTTTCCAAACTATCTTATTTGCTATACTTAAAACTTTCTAAAACTCAAGCTTAAGTTTTTGCCTATGATCAAGTTGAGGCACTTTGAATTTCAAGAGAAGGACATATCGTTGAGAAGTGAGATAGTGAGCCCAGATATTCTTCTTATATTAAAAACAACACATCACTCTTCAAGCTTTTTAAATTACCTTTTTCAAAGCCTTATCTAAGTTTGCAAATTTTTTTTAATCATTTCCCTTCTCTCCATTCTCTTTTTCAACTTAAAAGAAAGACCCCAACTTCATTCTTTGTTACTTAACAAAAGGACCGAAAAGCTTCATCGCATTCCTCCTCGTAGACACGACCTGTTAGCCCAAAGCTACACGGTAATTCTTATCACTTTCATTTCCTAATCAATTTTTGGCGTCATTGCCGGGGAGAGAATGGTGTAATTATTTTCTAACAAGTTTGGTGTCTTGTTTCAGGTACGTCAAGATTCAAATTGAGCATTCAAGCTTTGCAGGAGAAAACTTGCTATTCTGTGCTCCTACTCTCGAAAGTAGGAAATAGAATTTCAAGAAACTGCATTGCAAAAGTTGAAATTTTTTTATTGGACTACTAAAAATTCTTTTTTGTAGAACATATTGCTGGCAAAAATAAAGTTTTTGTGCTATTATTCTTGCTATATCTAATATTCACAATCCCTATTTTAATCCAACAATAATCTGAATGATTGTTAATTGCTTAAAAAAAACGTTTAGACTTGTATTCTAGGTGATGGCCCAAAAGGTTACACTCTCTATTTTTTTAAGTTTTGATGATAACAAAACACATAGAAGTTATTTGGTACTAATAAGTTATTTAGAATGAGTTTCAGGTTTGTACTAGTCATGATGGCCTTATTAAGCATATTGCAAGGATAATGGCGCTAACTAAAAGGCAAATGACGCAAGAGGACGTTTTCATAGGAAGAAGGCTCTAGCTCAGCAACGCGATTCAGAGACACCTTCCTATAAAGTTTTTATATTTTTAGTTTGTTAAAGAATAGTATATACATTTGAATCTCAAATACACACACATAAATTCAATACGTTTGGTTTTTTATTTAATCGGTTTTGGATTTCAAGCACATATATTGGGTTTTGGATTTGAACCAGTTTTAGTTCTGCTGATCTGCTTGACACCCTTTTATAGTTCTTATCATAACTTTTTATTATTATATTCAAATAACATGATTTAACTTGAATTTCAAAGATAACTTTCATATCTAATTTCTTATTCAATAATAATTTTCAGAATCAAATTTTAAGGATGTCAAATATTTGGTTGAACTCTATTCTTGTTCTGAAAATAGCTTACAGTTTCTGTTTTGACACCTGTGAGTATTTTATTGATAACTTTTTAATAAAAAATGATATTGAGTTGATTTCAATTGCATTAAAACGAAGACTTAAATATCTACAAATTATTACTATATACCTAATTCTGAATTCGGACGTTTACAGCCTAAAAAATGTGCTCAAAGTTGACCAATCTGCCAGATTGGCAGTAATGGCTAATTTTCTGGAGGCTAATTTTTAACATGTTTTCAAAATGTGTTTAAGTTTAAATAAAACGTGGTTAGTTGTATTAGAGAGTCAATTTCTTCCTCTTATAATCAGGTAAAACTTTTCTATGTTTACTCTTTCTAAATCCTATATAAAGGAGTCATTAGGGTAGAGGTTTACATAACAACAAATTCAAAGATCAAAAGTTTTGAGTTTCTTGAGAAAGAGCTTTTGTTTAAGTTTTGGGCTACTATTTTCAAAAGTTTTCTGAAAGTTTTTGATTCTTAAAATCTCTCTTCTATTTTTATATCACTTACAAAACCTTGAACTTCAATCTATATATTATTCTCTAGGGTTTTTGTAAAGAAAGTTTTCAAGAGAGAGTTTGTGGTCTTTTGATCATCCAGTGATTATTGTATTTGTGGCTCCACTACCTCTGAACTAGAGGAGTGTGATTGAGGAGTTGGGTACTCCCTAATGGTTGTAATCCTTTGTGAAAGTTCTAGTGGATCGAAAATCATTCTGGGTGAAGGCGGGGACGTAGAGCTGAGTGCTCGAACCTCGAAATAAATCTCAGTGTTTGCGATTGGTTTACTTGCTTCATTTACTTGCTTTATATTCATTACTTTATTTACTTGCTTCATATTCATTGCTATATTGTCGATCAATACTCACACAACAAGATTGCATTGTGCATCTCAAACTCTTATCTAGAGGAATCACGAGGAAGGAGTTTAGAGCCCTTCACGAGGTATTCGGCTTCTAGTCTTGTTTCGGGTGATCGTTGCATCAAAACATTTTAATTTGTGCATTGATTAGCATTATCACTTATTCACCCCCCTCTAGGTGATTTCAATTGGTATCAGAGCCTACGCTCCTGATATTAGGTTTAACCACCTAGGAGTGAGATCTTGGCTAGCTAATCTAAGACTTGCATTTGCATACTCTTTATTTATACACACTTATGGATCCCCTTGCCCCTCCCATGATTAATGTTTGTGACTTTGAAATATGAAAGATTAGAATGAATATTTATTTAAAATCCCTAGGTTATTTTGTTTACCTTGCTGCTACCAAGGAATCTTTTATTGGTAATAGCAAGTATAAAATGGCTAATGCTCAAGCCCTAAGGGCTATTAGAAACTCACTAAGTAAAGAATATTTATCTATAGTTTCTCATTGTGATTCCGCCTTTGCAGTGTGGAACATATTGACATCTCCTGAGCTTCAAACACAAATCAATATGGAGGAAAAATCTGGTGGAGAAGAATCCGACCAACGTTGCTTCATGGTCCAAGGGAATGACTCCCTTGAGGTATATTCGGAAATTCAACTAGATAATAGTGTTAGTTCTTCTTGTGGTGATTATATAGATGCACATGCTTTATATGAAGAACCATCTATAGTTAGTGAAAATTTGGTTTCTAAATACAAACTTTTGAAAAAGAATAATCTTGTTTAAAAGAAGAAAATAAAAATTTATCCTCTAGACTTGAAAATGTTTTGCAAGAAAGAGATGAGATTTCAAGTGAACTTGACTCATTTAAATCACAACTTGATCTTGTACTTAATGAAAACAAAATTTTAAAAAGTAAAAATGATTGTGAATATATTTTGATGAAAAATAAGGATTTAACTTCAAATTTTGATTTTGTATTAAAAGAGAATAATTTTTTGAAAAATAAAATTGACTTAATTTCACAAGAATTAAAAGAGTGTTTAAAGAAAAATATTTCTTTACAAAATGATTTTGACACTCATGTTTGTCATACTAGTGTAGTTTCACCTAGCTTACCTATTGTATGCTCCACTTTATCTTCTAGTATTGAAAATGATATAAATGATTTGAAGAAAAGTGTGGATTGTTTGGGCTCCACTTTGAGCCATTGTGTTTTGAACCATACACGCTTGGAATCCATATTTTGAAAGAAACAAATTCCATCTATGCATGCACACCATACACGGCATACACATGCTCCTCACGTACACACTCATAACACGATGTATACTCATGTGTACACTTGTACACATTGTGGACGCAAGGGTCACCTTGCTAAATTCTGTTATGATCGTATAAATGATTCTAATTTAGCAACTAAGTTTGTTTGGGTTAGGAAAGAAACTAATCCCCATGGACCCAAAAGAGTATGGGTACCAAAGACCACCCCTGTTGTATTTGATGTAGGTGTGGGCTCTCGCATGACGTGAGAGTAATGGTGCCTTGAGGTAGATGCGTTCCGAGCTTCATATGGACTATTTGAATGCATCACTTTCAAGGGAGTATTGGTGGGAGTACCACTGTGTTTTGGGAGACATGGAGAGTTGCCTCTTCAGTTTTGGTAATGGTCTCTTACTCCCTATTTATGCTTTTCATGTTCATCAATTTATAGCATGTCTTGGTTTATTGATTATTATGATAATGCCATGATTATTAGATTTTTGACATGCATATATAGCATTTGAGATCACCCATGTTTATATGGACCCATATGCTGTGTTCTTACCATTGTTTAGCTATTATGTATATCATAGTTCTAATAGCATGTGAATTTACATAATTTATGTTTATCATGTTGATTTATGTCTCGTTTTATGCTTTATGATTTGATTACATATTTGGATGTTAGTTTTCATTAAAACTTGAATATATACTTATACATCTAGTAAGCCACAAATAGACTTCTATATGTTTGTGCTTAAATGTCAGTTGTGCTTGTTAAATGTACTAGTATAGACTAGTTTTGATAATTTATGTATTTTAAACTTGTATTCCCTATCTTAGACATGTTTTATGATCATGTGTTTTCACTTCATGTATATGCTTATTTTGCCAACCTTAAGATATACATGTATACCCCTTGAGTCAGTTACTTTTCATGTAAATCTTTATTATTGACTCAATTGTGTTTAGGGATATGTATGTATACTTCTTGCTTTGTCAAAACATACATATGCCTTGAAGTATAAATTGTTTTTAATGAAAATTTAGTTTTGACGATTTTCATGTTTAAAGGAAATTCAAAATTGAGCTAAATTGACTATTTTCATGATTATGTCTTTCACACAAAACTTGTACACTCACATTACTTATTGGTTTCTCATGATTTTGTTTTCATGAGTCATATATGAGCTTTATATCTTTTGAGTGTAAATTGTTGAGTGATTTTCATGTTTCATGAAATATATTTTTGTTTTATTCCTTACTTGAAGGATTTCGTACTAGTTTTCAAATTTTTCTTAAAACTAGTTTCTATTCTTCAAATGGTAGAGTTTTCAAACTATTCCTATTTACTTTCAAATCATAATTTTTGAAAACCCCTACCTTTTAAGGGCGATTGGATGTGCGACCATGCCTTGTATACCCTTCTTAAATATCTTTTAAACTTATGCATGATAAGGGTGGTAAGTATGAGTTATACACTTGATCCTCATTATATTTTTATTGGTATCAAAATTGATATTTCATATGTTTGTATATTCATATGTATTTTCTATATATGTATGCCTCATATTTAAATTAGTATATCCATACATACATATATATGATTTGATTGAGCTTGTTTCACATGTTTTTACATTTTTTTTGAAAAAGCACAAATTATGTTTGCTAAGCTTGATTTAGTTCATCATGTCAATTATTTTTAATTAGTATCTATTACAAGCATATGCATTATTTCTTTTAGTATTTCATAAAGGGGGAGAAATTCTTGTTTTTAAATTGGTTTTATGTAAAATTGGTATTGGTTGTAAATTCAATTTGTATCAGTTTTCATTTCAAATTGGTATCTTACTCCCATCATTTATGATGTAAAATACTTTGGTTTGATATATGCTAATATTTTCAATATTAGTATAACGATCTTAAATTAGTATTATTCTCTATTTGGTATCCTTATTTCAAAATGATTTTAGTGTTTATCTAAAAATTTAGTTTTTATCTTTAATTGGTATCAATATGTTTATCAAAAATTTTAAATTGGTATAAAAAAACTTAAATTTTAGTCTTTAAGATTTGATGATATGACAATTGATTATTCTTTCCTTAGCCCTTTGTTGATGCATTGATAAAAAGGGGAAGAGATATTTGAGTTTATGTATGCATATATGCATGTTTATATCTTGTTCAAGCATATATTATTTATTGGTTGTTTCCTAACCCTTTTTGATGTATGACAAAAAGGGGGAGAAGTATTGGTGATTTCATGTTTTGGTTTCATATTTTGTACATGTTCATATTTTGTACATGTTTATCTCATATATGTATATGTAGGTTTCATGTTTTGTACATATTCATATATGTATATGTTTTCATGTTTTATACTTGATAAAATAGAGTATCATTTGAGGGGGAGTTTTTATATCACTTCTATATCTTGTGTTATAACCTATATGTTTTGTCATTATCAAAAAGGGGGAGATTGTTGGCCCAAAAGGTTACACTCTCTATTTGTTTAAGTTTTGATGATAACAAAACACATAGAAGTTATTGGTACTAATAAGTTGTTTAGAATGAATTTCAGGTTTATACTAGTCATGATGGCCTTATTAAGCATATTGCAAGGATAATGGCGCTAACTAAAAGGCAAATGACGCAAGAGGACGTTTTCATAGGAAGAAGGCTCTAGCTCGGCAACGCGGTTCAGAGACACCTTCCTATAAAGTTTTTATATTTTTAGTTTGTTAAAGAATAGTATATACGTTTGAAGCTCAAATACACACACATAAATTCAATACGTTTGGTTTTTGATTTAATCGGTTTCTAGTCTTGTTTCGGGTGATCGTTGCATCATAACATTTTAATTTGTGCATTAATTAGCATTATCACCTATTCACCCCCCTCTAGGTGATTTCACTAGGCATTTGTCTAGTTACTTTTATTTGACAATTAGATTGCTGGAGACAAGGTACGTATGCATAAAATATAGTTTAGGAAACATTCTTGGGTGATATTTGCTTTTGAATGTTACTTTCTTATATCTTGCACACTTTGCACAATCAATTTTAAGGGCAAAACCCAAATCAAGATAAGGTAAGGAATGTTGGCCCAAAGGCCCATCACTCTAGTTTTGATGATGATCAACTCATGTAGTTATAGTACTAATGATCTTGTGTTTAATTAGTTTCAGATTTGTGATCAAGATCTTAGTTGGTGTGTAGCTTCAACAAAGGATTTAAAGTCAAGTTTGGAGCTAACACGGTTTGATTCAAGAGCTTGTGCATTAAAACCACATCAAGTACTCAAGAGGAGTCTAGCTCGTTGGATCGTGTTTGGACCAAGTCAAGGAGGAGAAGACTTCAAGTGAAGACTTCAAGATCAAGACTTGTGTCTAGGTTTGTTTTTATAAGATTTTGTTTTAGATTAAAATGTAAAGGATAGCATGGTTGGTGGATTGCTCAAGTATATCTTATACACACACACTCTTGATTTAGATGAGTTTTATAAAAGAATTTCTATTTTGAAAAATACAAAAGAGTTTTCATTTTGGAAAATACCGGTTTGGTTTTTGGAATTCAAAGTATATACGTTTTAACCAAAATCATGTTTAGTACTTATTGTCAGAAACATAGATATTTCACCATGTATGTGTAGTGGATCATATCCATACACTTTATGCTTTTAAAGTGTTTAAAATATCTTGTTTTTGTATTTGGAGAAGTTTGGGAAAAATAAGTTTTGAAAAAACCAATTTTGGAAAAATACAGTTTTTGTTTTTAGCCAAAATTTCCAAGTTACAAAAATAATCAAATTGTTTGTAATATGTATTGATTTTGCTCAAACATGTTTGTTTATCAAAGTATAATATTGAACCTATTTTTGTAGATTTTTCATGATTTTATGGGATTTTATCAAAGCCAAAATGCCAAGTTTTCTTTTCCCAAAAATCTCTGACCTGGCTTCTGCCGGTCGACCGAGCTTGAAGTCGGTCGACCGAGTCGGTCGACCGACGTGCACAGACGTGCACGCCAGTTTGGCTGGAGGGCCGGTCGACCGACCCGGTCAACCGCAGAGAGCTTCTGCTCTCTGGAAAGGCCCCGGTCGACCGGGCGGTCGACCGTATAGAGAGTCTGCTCTCTATATTCAGGCCACGGTCGATCGACCGGTCGACCGACGCCCCAACGGTCAGATTTCTGACCGTTGGCGGTCGATCGGGCGGTCGACTGACAGGCCAACCTGGCTCCCAACGACTAGTTTTTCTAGCCCTATAAATTTGGGTTTTTGGGGGCTGTTTTATACAAGATTTTTCAAGTGGTTTTGTACCAATTTTTTCAACTCTTTTAAGAGGTTTTCTCCACTTGTATTTGAGCCAAATACTTCCATTCAAAAGGAGAGTTTATCAAGAGTTTTCAAAAGTGATTTTCTTGTGTTTTCTACCATACATTCCATCCTTGTTTTCTCACACAACACTTGAGCTATCCATTGATATATTCATCTATAGGAGTGTTATTGTGAGACTGATTTTAGGTGATCAAAGTGTTGTGATCACCAAAGTTCATCTTTGTACTTTTAGGAGGCGGATTTGCGGGTTCGCGGTGTTTCGGGTTCTAGTGTGAACTCGGTGTTTGAGGTGCGGCCTTGCGAGCTAGTGGGCTTGTGGGGTGTACGGGACTAGAGAGTCCAAGAGTTCTAGTGGGAACTCCTTGTAGGTGTTGCGGCACCAAGTGATCTAGTGGGATCGATTTTAGTGGAAATTCTTCGTAGTGTTGAAGGCGGGGACATAGAGCAAGTATGCTCGAACCTCAAAACAAATCTCCCGTGTTTGCGATTGCTCACTCTCTATCTCTTACTTGTTAATTTCTTGCATTCTTATATTGCTTTCATCTTTATATGCTTGATATATATTGTGAGCTTAATTGTTATATGCTTGGGGATTGTTTGCTAACACTTGTATTCAACCAAGAGAGCCAACGCGGCACCTCAACTCTTATTTAGAGGAATCTTGAGGAGTTAGTCCAGAGCCCTTCACGGGGAATCCGGCTACACTCTTGTGTTAACGTGGTGTTCAGTTTAATAAGTTTTAATTTCGCATTATTGACCATTAGATTAGCTCATCACCTATTCACCCCCCTCTAGTGATTTACAATTGGTATCAGAGCCAAGTGCTCTTGATTTGGGCCTTACAACCTAGAGTTAAAGATCCTCACTGTTTAGCTAATCACAATATTTGTACACACACCATGGACTTCATGACACCTCCCACCTTTGACATCCTTAACATCCAAACTTGGAAGGTTAAGATGTCTTTGTATCTCAAAGGCCTAGGTATTCATGTTTATCTTGCTACAATTAAAGATTCATTTGTTAATAATAGCAAGTATATTGAGGCTAACTCAAAAGCCATTCATGCTTTGAAGAATACCCTAAACAATGAATATTTATGTAGGGTTTCTAACATTGATTCGGCTTTTGTAGTATGGAACTTCTTGATCTCCATTGGCGAACAAGAACAATATTATGCGAGGAGCGATTCGGATGTTGGAAGTGACACCTCCAACGTGTGCTACATGGTCCAAAGGGATAACCCCTTGAGGTAACTACCGAATCCGAGGTAGAAGAATATGTTGACATGTATTATGATGAGCTTACTTCATTTTGTCAACAACTAATTGAAAAGTATGACATGCTTAGAAAAGATAACAAGAAAATGAAAAATAAATTTGATTGCATGTTAAATGAAAAAGATTCTTTACAAGAAAATTTTGAAATATTTCAAAAGAAAATGAATCTTTGAAAAATGAAAATGTTTTCTTGATGTCTAAATTAAATGATCTTTGTGAAGAAAACACTAATTTGAAAAATAAAATTTTTTTGGTGAAAAAACAAAAAGAAGTTGCTTTGCATGAAAACACTTCTTTAAAAAGAAAAATTGTTGAAAAAGAAAAGGTAAATGTTTCTAAAATGAAAAAGATTGTTGATCATACTTTACATGCTAATATTGATAAAAATGAAGTTAAATTTTTAAAAAATTTAATTGATAGTTTAAGCTCAACTTTGAGCAAATGTGCTTTTAACCACTCTAGATTGGAGTCTTCGTTTTCAAAGAAACAAACTCCACACATTCATGCACAACACCCACATCATGCATATGCACATTTTGCACGCCATGATCACCCTCACACTCATGTGCATAGTAGAGTGTACACTTGTACACATTGTGGCCGCAAAGGCCATTTAGCAAAGTTTTATTTTGATAAGATACATCATGTTAATTTTGCTAATAAGAAAAATGTTTGGGTTCCTTATAATGCTAACCCTCAAGGACCCAAAAGAAAATGGGTACTAAAATCTCCACCTTGTGTATTTGATGTAGGTGCAGGCTCTCACAAAACGTGAGAGGGATGGTGCCTTAGTAGTGGATGCACATGAACTTGATGGAGACACATTTGATGCATCGCTATCAAGGAGGTTTGGTGGGACAACCACCATGTTTTGGAGACTTAGAGTATAGTTCTTATGGTTTGGTAACTATCTCTAAACTCCTAATTTAATTTACATGCTTATTCATATATGATATTTTTAGCGTGTTCATATTTTATTTGTTTTTGTGCTTCATGAGGTATATAACTTGTTTAGATGTAGATTTTATTAAAACTTGGATTTATACATATACAAGTAGTGAGCAACAAATTGATTTATATATGTTTGTACTCCATTGCTCATTTGTACTCACTATATGCACACGTATAGCCTAGTTTTGATGATTCTATCATTTACACTTGTTTTGCCTATTTTCATGTTTTACTTAATGTATATGCAATTTTTAGTCAAAACTAATAAATATACATATATGTCTCTTGAGTCTCTTGCCTTCATGCAAATTATATCATAGACGCTTTTTATGTTTGGGATATGTATGCATATTATTAGTTTTGGATAAAAAACATACATATACCTAGAAGTTTGTTTTTAAAAATGAAAAAAAAAATCTTTATGATTTCCATGATTTTTTTGATAAAATGATATTTGTTTTGAGCTTTATTGATTATCTTCATGAGAAATGCTAATTACATGATTTTTATGCACTCACACTTTATTTGCTTATTCATGACTTTGTTTTATGATTATTATTGAGCTTTATAGATCTTGAGTGACAACTTTATGGATTTAGTATGTTTCATGAATACATTTAATTTGGTTTCATGTTTTGAAGGATTTTTAACTAGTTTTTCAAAAATTAATCTAACTAGTTATTTATTCTTCATTTGATAGTGATTTTCAATGCTAAAAATATTTTTAAAATCTTATTTTGAAAACCCCTACCAATCCCGTTATGTGAGGACGGATGGGCGAGTATGCCTTGTAAGCTTTATTGGAAAATCTTTTATCTTGAGCATATAAAGGGTGGTAGTTATGAGTTATATACTTGATTTACATTGTTATTTTCAATTGGTATCTCAATTAATATTCATTTTGTATATACTCATATTTTGTTTTCTATATATGTATGCTTCATAATTTCCATAATATCAATTCCTATTAGTATTGTCTTTTCCACACATATATATGTTTTAAAAATCAAGCACAATCAAATACATATATTTATACTTGATTCTCAAGATAATTTACATGTTTTAAAGCACAAAGTTTATTTATGCTAAGCCTAATTCAAATCCTCATTTTCAATTGATTTCTCAATTGATATTTTTATATAAGCTTATGCATTATCTTCAATTGTTATTTTTTTTACAATTAGTATTTTTATTACAATATGTTTCAATTGGTATCTATTATCTATTTATTTCAATTGGTATCAATGAAAATTTATATTGGTATCAAAATATAAAATACTTTCTTTCATTGGTATCAAGATCATAATTTGTATCAAAATTTCATTTACAATTAAAATTCAAAATTTGTAATGTTTATTTACATGATGTATGTATGATGCAATATAAGCATTTTTATCCACAATACTTAAAATTTTAGGAATCTATATATATTTGTTCTTAATTCTTATTAAAATAGTATTAGCATTTCTTTTCACAAAAGAATTATACGGATTATAATTCTTTTCATAAACATGTGTAGATTTATGATTTGAAAAACCAATACCAACATGTGTAGATTTATTAAACTTATCTTTTGAAAATTCAATACCAAAATTATTTGAAATCTTTTGACAAGATATTAAAATATTTGATTTTCTTTTTCTTTATTAAATTTTGTCACATTTTTCAAAATTTCTTCACATTTAATTTGAAAATTGACATTTCTTTATCTAAAATTGAAATTCTAGCATTTAAAGAAATAGTCTCTCTTTTAAGCAAAGCATTTTCTTTTAAGAAATTCTCATTATCCTTTTTCAATGATGATATAACTTTTTCAAAGTCATCTTTTGAGAATTTTCAGAAGAAATTTGAGAAACATAAAGTGAACTTTCTATCTTAAGTTTATCATTTTTCTTTGTTAAAACTGAATTTTTAATCTTTTCATTCTTAAGGTCATTATATAAATCATGAAATGCATCTAATAATTCAGTATATTGTACCTCATCTTCTTCTTGAGCCATAAAACAAACATTAGCATGCTCAGTGGCTTCTTTTTCATCTGAGGAAGATGAATCACTATTCTCCCATGATGCTTGATAATCTTTCTTCTTTTTAAACTTTTGCTCTTGAATTTTCCTTTGCTTTTGAATAATGGGCAATCCTTCTTCATATGACCTGTTTTATTACAATTAAAACTTGTAGGATTAAACTTACCTTACTTCAAGAATTTTTTAAATTTTCTTGAGAGCATTCTCATCTCCTCTTCGTCATCATCTGAATTGTCTATATCTGAGGATGTATGAAAGGCAAGTACTTTCTTCTTTAATTGAAGTTGTTGTTCATCTTTCTTTTGATCATCAAGTTGCACTTCATATGTCATTAAATTACCAACAAGGTTTTCTAATGACATTATTGAGAGATCATTTGCTTTCTTCTATTATAGTGATTTTCTTCTCCCAATCTGATGTGAGTGCACGAAGAACCTTTATAACTTTTTTCACTTGAGTGTATTCCTTTCCAAGGGCTACTAAGGAATTTGTAATGTCCGTGAATCTTGTAATCATTTCTGAAATTGTTTCATTCTCCTTCATTTTGAAGAGTTCAAACCTGTGAAAAAGAACAGAAATTTAGACTCTTTAACTTTATTAGTACCTTCATGGGTTACCTGTAAAATTTGCCATATTTGATTTGCAGATCTAGCTGTTGACACGCGATTGAATTCTTCTTTGTTCAAGGTACAGAAAAGCGCGTTCATTACTTTGACATCAAGGTTTACAAACTTCTTTTATTCTTCATTCCATGCACTGTAGTTTGTGGTCGGCTTAGTGTAGGATGCTTCTACTATGTTCCAGAGTTCATAGTTGAGTGATTGCAAGTAGATCTTCATTCTACACTTTCAGTAGTTATTGTTTGATTCATCAAATAGTAGTAGTAGACGTTGTGTAGAATGTCCTTCGCTGAATTGTGATGAAGGAAACTCCGTTGCCAACCTTGTATGTATGGTGCTGACAGTGTATGCAGGGCGTTAACAGTATATGCAGGGCTCCGATACTAATTGCAGAATCTAAAAATTATGTCAACACAACTGTAACGCCCCGATCCTAAAGATATGGAGACGTTATGGCGACGTACATACGCAGGGTGGAAAACCCTCACGTACGTACGCTAAGCCTCAGTACAATAAATAACCTCCATATAGATATGAGTCCCAGCATGAAATAAGTACAAGAATACCTGTAGAAATAGGTCAGCGATCATAATAGATATGATAAATAGGGACAAATAAGATAACGAAAATAAAGCACCAAGATACCTAGGCATGGTCCCAATGAGGAAGCTCCGATGTGACTCCATGGCACTCTCCGATACTATGGTAACTCGGATCTCCAATCTGGGCACGCAAACCCAGGGTCGTCAGAAAGCGACCTAGTGAGTGGTAAAATGAAGGAGGCAGTAATATATACAATAGTACTACAACCATAATACTAATATATCATACGAGATGTGATAATAGTGATACCATATAATACGCATATACGGAACAGTACAAATATATATAAACATGTTTTATTTTAATACCATCTCTATCTAGCCGGTTATTATCAGGTCATATCTATAGTCGGGTCCAGTTTATATAATAACTAATGTTGTCTGGTGGTGACGTAATAGACATGAACATGATAGTGGTGACGTGATAGAGGTGAACATGCAGATGGGCATATGTCTGCAACAATAAAATATATGCAATGCAGAACATGCATAGTATGCCACTACATACAGTGTAACATATACCAGGTAATGTAACAAAGTATACATGTGCATGAGTAGTAGGGCACTACAGAAAGTGTAATAGGAAACAGGAACAGTAGCAATGTATACATGTAACATGATAGCAGATAAATGATCAGGAACAGTAACAAGTACAACTAACATGTAGCAGGCAGGTCATGTCAAAGTCATGTCATTTATACAATAGTAGCAATCAGTACCACATGGTATTTTAATCAATCTCTTCCACTGGCAGTTCATACTGGAGCCCGCACTCCAGTCGAACCCATCCGGACATGGCCTACGGGTGCCATTATCCAGACGAGAGAGTGGTCAAATAACAAGTGTTCCCGACGTCACTATTGTGTATACTATTTTATTATGTTAATTGGAAACCCATGGTCGAGGAGTTCTTATCGGGTAGGTGTATCCCGTGCATACCCGGGATCACGGCCTTTATCAAACCCCTGGCTGCTAAGACCAGAGCCCTCCGCTAAGAGGGGAACAATAATCAAGTAACAATAGCTCATGGAGCAATTGGTAGGTAGCACTACCATCCCCTGCAGTGGGAGAACAATATGGATCCAGTACATCACCCGATAAGATCTAATCAACCGTCAAGTCTCCCCCATACCCCAGTTATCATTATGATCTGATATGTCAAGTATCCAATGTAACAAGAACAAATAACAGTACATGATACGGGTAACATGATAACTGGACCAGAGCTCTGTTGATAGCATAGAACAATATAACGGGAATCGGGAACAATATATCGGGAACAATATAACGGGATCAATAGATGTGGAAGTCCACATATCGCATATCAACAGCTCTCATGTCCAGTAACGGGAAATCCATATCAGTAACAGGACACAATCATATAACATGAATACGGGAACATGGATCAATAATACATGTAATAAGCACGGTGAACCATATGACAAGAAGATAGAAACAACACAGACATGTGCAACTGTAATATGTAAGCATGATATAAATGTGTCTGATGATTATGCTAATATGAAATGCAGTAGTCCGTGCAGTGATATGGATAACAATACATTACATAACGGTATTTTGTGAAGTGGTGCCGCTACGTATCGGTGGGTTATGCCTACGAAGTAACAAGTATGTCGTGTCATAGTATCTATGTAATATGCACAGGTAATAACAGTGGTCAGGGTCTACTATCATGTACAGTGAACTACAGTATCCGTGTAGTCATAAGCCTGCGTAGCACTAATATATATAGGAACAGTGGTCGACAGTGTCTTATCGTAACGGTGTCTAGCATGCATGTCTAGTACTAGGGTAATGTCATAGTGTATCTATGGATCAGTATGCATGTAACGTGACTGCGATACAGTACATGTCATAAGAGTGTACACCCGCGTGTCAGTGGCTATGCAGGTCATGACTGTATTCGAATTGTCTACGTCAATATACCTAGCAATATTCGAGGTCATTCCTATTCCAATGACTATAAATAAAAGTTACCGGATTTTATCCATAATCAATAATTAATAGGTCAATGTTACTAAACACAGTAAAATATAATTTATAAAAGAAAAACACTCACAAACTGGCTCTAGGCTTGTATCTCTCTTCCCCATGATCGCAACGGATCCAGAATCGTCCGAATCGGAGTCCGGATGCTCCCAATATCGCCCGAATGCTAAACAGAATAAAATGGGGTTAAATATGTAATAATAATAAAATGCAAATAATAAATAGTAGCAGGGGGTTTTCTGTAAATTACCTGTAATGGGTTCTGGAGCGGGTTAACGGGCCGGATTTGGATCCGATAACCCGAACCCATAACTTAAAGTACGGTGTCTAGCATGCATGTCTAGTACTAGGGTAATGTCATAGTGTATCTATGGATCAGTATGCATGTAACGTGACTGCGATACAGTACATGTCGTAAGAGTGTACACCCGCGTGTCAGTGGCTATGCAGGTCATGACTGTATTCGAATTGTCTATGTCAATATACCTAGCAATATTCGAGGTCATTCCTATTCCAATGACTATAAATAATAGTTACCGGATTTTATCCATAATCAATAATTAATAGGTCAATGTTACTAAACACAGTAAAATATAATTTATAAAAGAAAGCTTGTAGCTCTCTTCCCCATGATCGCAACGGATCCAGAATCGTCCGAATCGGAGTCCGGATGCTCCCGATATCGCCCGAATGCTAAACAGAATAAAATGGGGTTAAATATGTAATAATAATAAAATGCAAATAATAAATAGTAGCAGGGGGTTTTCTGCAAATTACCTGTAATGGGTTCTGGAGCGGGTTAACGGGCAGGGTTTGGATCCGATAACCCGAACCCATAACTTAAAGTATTGGGTACGGGTTAATGGGTTATTGGGTTGGATTTGGGGTTTATTTGGGTTAATGGGGCGGGTTGTGAGGGTTTATAGGGTTTTTATTAACCTTATTGGGTTATTGGGTTTAGGTTTTACTTAAACCCAAACTCAAACAAAACAAGAGCAGCAGCAGCAGTTGCTGCTGCTCCTGCTCCCAGCGCGGCCGGCCGGCCAGCTCTGCTGGCCGGCGGCGCCGGCGGCGGGTCAGATCCGGCAGAGAGGGAGAGTGAGAGAGGGTGAGGGAGAGAGAAACAGAGAGAGGAAGAGAGGAAATAAGAGAAAAGAAAAGAAAAGAAAGGAAATAAAGAAGAAGAGGAAAGAAGGAGGAGGAGGAGGCGGTGGTGCCGGCCAAGCCGGGGCGCGGCGGCGGCGGCACCGGCCGGGGGCACGGCGGCGGTGGCACCGCCGGCCGGGGCGCGGGCATGAGTCAGGTTCCCCCGCCCAGGCTGAGCAAGAGAGAGGAAAAGAGTTGGTTTCAGAGAGAGAGGGAGAGAGTTGGTTTCTCAGAGAGAGAGAGGGAGGGGGAGAGAGAGAGAGGGTGTGTGTGTAATTAAAGAGGGAAAGAGAAAGAGAGGGAGATTTTAAGGGGGAGAGAGAAAGATCGGTTGGGTTAGGCGGTGGGGGAGTCTTCCAGAGAAAGGAAGAAGAGGAAGGGAAAAGAAGGAAAAGAAAAAGATAAAAAGAATATTTTAATATTATATTATTAGCCCAAAATTCGACCAGCTATGAACGGTGCCCAAAAATTACATAAAATAGAAAATATTAGCCTGAGACGTAATATAAAAATGGTTTGGTGAAATTCACTACGGTTTGCAAATTAAAAATCCCAGACTGTCTCACCGATACCGGGCGACACCGGTTTGGCCGGATTTTCGATAAATAAAGAAAAATTTTCAAAAATTTCCGAACGTAGAGAATACGATTCTAAGACGCATGGTGAAAGCGTATTCTCAAAATATTACTCCGTTTGTGAAAGAAAAATCGTAAGGCCGGTTATCGGTAGCGGTCGACACCGACAACGGAGATTTTCCGAAATTCTCCAGAAAAATTCCAAAAAATCGTGAAAAATCTCAAATATTAGAAAATAATTTTTGAAATTGAAATCAGCTTAATCAGACTACCACGGAGGTCAAATTGAGTTTTGTACGTCGTATCGCGTACTCATACTGTGATACGTACACCGGGGATCAGGGGGTTACAACAACACTAAAACAAATATAATTAGCGTTAAAGAAAATAACTTGCAAGAAAGGAAATAAATCTCAGAAAATATGCAAACGCAAACACAAGAGATCATATCCTCGTTTGGTTCTCGTGACCTACATCAAGTCCCCAAGAAACCCGCTTGAGATTTTTCTTATCCTGATTTTGTACACCCAAAATCAACTCCTTGTACACCTCTTGAGAAAATAACCTTTGCCAAATTCATACAACTCTTCTCTACACCAAGAAGATAAGTTTCTTGCACACTGATTAGCCTCTAATTTTGCATAATTTGTATCACATCTTAACATTTATTTCATATTAAATTCTGCTAATAAAGCTTGGCTTGCTTGATTCTAGGTCCATAGTGTGCAATGAAGAAGAAGACCCTAAATCACCATTTAATTGGTGATTAAAGGCCTATTAAAGATAGCCATTGACCTAGAGAGTTGATTCTGTCAAAACCAGGGGCTGCAAACCAGAAATCAGGCACAGGGCCTGATAGGGGACAGAAAGGACTGCGTGCGGCTCGAAGCGCCGCGCATGCGGCCGCTACATGGCCGCGGAAACGTGGCACTAGCCACGTTTCCACTGCCGTACGGCCGCGGCACGCGTCGCGCTTCGGGCCAAGGTTTATCCCCTGGCCCCTTGTTCCCCTGGTGCCTATAAATACCCCTTAGGGTTCCAGAGTTGGAGATATACAGAGTTAAGAGTAGTTTTCATTCCATGTTATAATTTAGGGTAATTTAGTTTAGGTTAGTTCTTCTTCCTCCATTGTATTTTTCATTTCTTGTAGATCTTGTATTAGGGAGAGAGAGTGGTACATGTTGGGAAGCAAGAGCGCTTGTAATAGAAGGTGACAATCTATGAAAGGTGCTCTCTTACCTTATCTTTGTTTTCTTCTCTCTAATCTCTTTTACATGTGTAGCTAGTCTTTTCTCTCATGGCAACTAACTACTAACCACCAACTTGCTAACTTCTTTTATGATAATTCACATGAATCTAATAGCCTCGTTTTGGCCTTGCTCTTGCAAGAGCCTTTGATGGCTCATGATGATGGATCAACACTCTAACTTCCTAACCACTAACAAGCTTACATTACTTTACTTCATGCTTGCTCTTATTGGGTTTTAATGATTTAAGTGTAGCTTGCACTTGTTTGTTGAGTTGGGTTGTGATAAGTTACATATGGGTCATGCTTTGAATCGCTCTTGAACCAAGGACTAGTGATGGCCAATGATACATGTGAGATAATTATCACTAAGAGGTTAGCATGTTGGTGGAGCCATTAATAGTTAGTAGCCATGAGTTTTCTTTCTCTTTCACTTATTTTAGAAATATACCAAAACTACAAATACCATTCTTTTCTATGTTTCCCACTTCTTCGTATATCACCGTACCTCTCTTTCAATTCTTTCTTTTCTTTTCTTTTCATTCTTTAAAACTTTGAAGAATCTTTAACGAACACGCGAATCAACCGGTAAATCTTCTATCGCCTCTCGTCCTTGTGGATTCGACTCGTTTTAGCCTCTATGATATAACGGAAGTATCGAGGAAGCCAAAGCACGCACACTTTAAATCTTAACTTCAAAACATACACTTTTTGTGCGCGGTTTACCCCGATCAAATTTTGGCGCCGTTGCCGGGGATGGGAACGGTTTGATTTCACATTTTTGTTAAGTTTTCTTCTTTGTTTTTTGGCGTGCATGTTAAAGTTTTAGCATTACAGAAGTTACACTTGCTCAAGTGTGGTTGGGTAATTCTTGTATATTCTTATATTTTGCTGCTAATTTTTATTAAATATCACCTGTGCACTGTAAATAATTATAAGAACTAAAATACAAAAATTGAATGCTTTAAAATGGTTTAGACATTTGCATCTAGGCACGTGTCAATTTTTATTCTAATATACTGTATTTTATTCTTGTGTTGTTGTGATTCGATAGGAGGTGTACATATTGCATTGCATATAGTTAGGACAAACACTTCAGTGATTTACTCGTTTTTTTGTGTTTATTCTTATCTATATTGCACACTTGAACAAATTAAATTTAAGGGCAAAACCCAAAACAACATAAGGTGGGGAAGTCATTACCCTTCCTTAGCCCAAAAATCACCTCCCTACTCATACAACCCAAGCCTTATAAAAATTGCTAGACGTTGGTCCCTAGGGACATCTCGGACTCATTTAGGAGATTGACCTAAGGGGGAAGTTGTTAGAATTTGACTCTTGCTAAATCGGTGTCTAAGGTTAGGGATTGAGAGGCGAAACCTCGAAAAACAGTGGTTTGGCATAATTAGGCCCGTTGCTCCGGTATGGATACCTCCCACTGATCTTACCCCTACCTTGCCGATTAACTCATGGTCAGCTTCCGACAATATACCCCCGTGGACAGTCTAACCAGTTAGGAGTCGTTTAGGTCTAAGTCAACCCTAGCATAAGCTTGTTTTCTTTTTCTTTTTCTTTGTTGTTTGTTTGTTTGTTTTTCTTTTTTTTGTAAATTGTGATATGGATTTTAATAACAACAATTCTTTCAATTGTAATATGAATCCATATTTCACCCCGACCTCATTTGACTCGGGTAACTCTGACCCGGCAATGTACAACATGAACCAACCATATATGCCGGGTTGGGATTATCCGAATCAATATGACCCATATCTCCAACCATATGACCATAATTTTCAAAATAATTTCAACTCTTCACAGAGTTCATGGGGATTCACCTCCCCCGAGTCAAATTTTCAACCGTCTTGTCCAAATTCTCACAAAGTTCATTCTCCAATTCTGCTTCCTATCCTCCTTTTCCTGAACCACCTACTGAAGAAAAATCATCGTTGCAAAGGACTTTGGAAGAAGCGATAGAGGCCCAAAAACAATTCAAAAACAATATGACCTCATCATGTCCATAAAATTTCTAAAATTCATGTAGTTCTTTCCTAGAATAACTCAAAGGAAATCATTATGGGAAAAAACTATGGAATTCGTGCAAGAGACTGAGCCCATAATGCAGAATACGATTGACTTCCCATGTCCATCAAATGTTCAAGAATCTTGCCATTTTGGAAATCCAGCTTCAATTTCATCATACCAACCTGAACTTGACCAATATCCAATTCCTGATACTTTAGCAAGTTATCCATTTCCTGAAATTGAACTTGAAGATGAATGTGAACCTGAGCTTCAAGTTAGCAATTCGAGTCCGTTTATTGAATCACTATCGACTCCTGTAGTGTTACCTAAACTAAGTGACATTCTTGAGCCAATTTTGATTCCCATCATTCCTGAACTTGACTCGATCATTTCACCCATTCACATTCTTTCTATGGACAAAAATCAAGATTCAATTTCATTACATCCATTTGAACTTGCCCAAAATCATGAAAATCACCTTGACATTTTGGCAAGTTATCCTTTTCCCGAAATTGAACTTGAGCTTGCAAGTGATCCTGAACCTCAAGTTGGTCATTCTATTTCACTTTTTGATTCAATAATGACCCTGGTATCTTTACCAGATTTTTCTCTATTCTGGAGTCAGCAATGAATCTTATACCAGTATACCGTGAAATGGAATCACCAATCTCTCATGATCACACTTCATTCATGGGGAAAATGTGTGAATATCCATTCTTTGGTTTGGACCCTGTTTTTGAACCAATTTCGACTCTCATTGTTGACTCTCGACTTGATCTGAGTCAACTTCCAAGTCGGTGTCGGTTTTTATTCCTGTTCCATTTGAGTCCAAATCAATCATCTCTCAAAATCACCCGTCATTGTTGGACAAGAATATTGAAGAAAATGGCTCAGTCATTATTTTTGAAAATTGAAAATTAGATGGGGATAAAATTTTCAATAAGACCATTCAATCCATCATTCTTTTATTGGGTCATGTTAGAGAGGTCATTGGTGGGTTCCTGCAAGATCCCCGCTATTTTGATTGGGTCGCAACGCTTGGCCCAATCAGACCACCACCGGAGCCACCCCCTTGAGGTAATCTTTCTTCCCTCTCCATTTGTTTCATGTACTTACACATTCACGATGCATTAAGGACAATGCCTGAGATAAGTGTGGGGGAGGGTTTACTAACATAGGTAGTTTTAAATTTTCTTTCTTTTATATTTCTTTTTAATTTAAAAAAATTTAAAAATTTTTTTTCTCTTTTTACAAAACTTTTTGAAACAAGATAAATAGTTTTGCTTTATTTTTAAGAAAATTAAGATTATCTTAGGAATTAGGAAGACATAAAATTATGAAATTTTAAACCAAGTCAAAATAATAGATCTTATCTAAATTATAGGATAAGAAAGTAAGATTGAAAAGATAATTTGATCTTGAGTTTTTTCTTAGATTTATGCACTCCACACTTACACAATTTTTGGGATTGAAACAAAGACTGAAAATGCCATAAAAAATATATATTAAAAAATTATGATAATAAAAATCACTTATTGAAGTTGGGTAATTATGCCTCAGGAAGCATGATTATTCATACCTAAAATGGTGAACAAAAATAAAATAACCCCCGTTAGTTTTGTGGCCTTGTTTACTCGAGTTCTTAAGTCTGAGGGATATTTTCTCATCTGGTACCCTAAGACCATCTAGTTTGGGAGTCACCGGCTAAAGGCTCACTTCCCGGGTAAATAAGAAAGCCTAAGAAAACTAAGGGAAGAAAAAAGAAAAAAATAAATAAAAAATAATATATATTAAATAAATGGCATGAAAGTTTGAGTCGATATTCCAAAAATCTTCACAGCTCACAAAGTGCATATTTTTCTAAGAGTTTTATGAAAGATCAAAGAGTCAATTCAATTTTAAATTCTTACATTTAATTTATAACAAGATATTTTGCATTTTGACTTAGTTTAAGAAAGAACAATTTCTGGTTAACCTATGACCTTAGATCACTAATATCATAAATATTTCAACACTTTTCTCTATTTCAAATGTGTTTTCAAAATACTAACATTTGATTTCTTTCTTTATGGATTTTGTGGGTGTAATCTGCTGAAAACCCACAGGAGACAAAACTCCTCCTCTAGGGAAAACTTAGAGGTTTAACGGCTTGTTGTACATGCTCAATGTAATCGCGTCACCTGCGAAAGTGGTGTAATAATTCCTTAGTTTTTTGTTTTGCTCGGGACGAGCAAAAGATAAGTGTCGGGGTGTGATTGGTCTCTAATTTTGCATAATTTGTATCACATCTTCACATTTATTTCATATTAAATTCTGCTAATAAAGTTTTGCTTGCTTGATTCTAGGTCCATGGTGTGCAATGAAGAAGAAGACGCTAAATTACCATTTAATTAGTGATTAAAGGCCTATTAAGTATAGCCATTGACTTAGAGAGCTGATTCTGTCAAAACCAGGGGCTTCAAACTAAAAACCGAGCACAGGACCTGACAGGGGACAGAAAGGACCGCGCGCGGCTCAAAGCACCGCGCGCGTGGCCGCTACATGGCCGAGGAAACGCGGCCCTAGTCGCTTTTCCGTGGCCGTACGGCCGCGGCGCGCGCTGCGCTTTGGGCCAAGGTTTGTCCCCTAGCTCTTTGTTCCCCTGGTGCCTATAAATACCCCCGTGGGGTTCCAGAGTTGGAGATATATAGAGTTAGGAGTAATTTTCATTCCATGTTGTAATTTAGGGTAGTTTAGTTCAGTTAGTTCTTCTTCCTCCATTGTATTTTCCATTTCTTGTAGATCTTGTATTAGGGAGAGAAAGTGGTACATGTTGGGAAGTAAGAGTGCTTGTAATAGAAGGTGACAATCTATGAAAGGTAATCTCTTACCTTATCTTTGTTTTCTTCTCCCTAATCTCTTTTACATGTGTAGCTAGTCTTTTCTCTCATGGCAACTAACTACTAACCACCAACTTGCTAACTTCTTTTATGATAATCCACATGAATCTAATAGCCTCGTTTTGGCCTTACTCTTGCAAGAGCCATTGATGGCTCATGATGATGGATATAACACTCTAACTTCCTAACCACTAACAAGCTTATATTACTTTACTTCATACTTTCTCTTATTGGGTTTTGATGATTTAAGTATAGCTTGCACTTGTTTGTTGAGTTGGGTTGTGATGAGTTACATATGGGTCATGCTTTGAATCGCTCTTGAACTAAGGACTAGTGATGGCCAATGATACATGTGAGGCAACTATCACTAAGAGGTTAGCATGTTGGTGGAGCCATTAGTAGTTAGTAGCCATGAGTTTTCTTTCTCTTTCACTCGTTTTAAAAATATACCAAAACTACAAATACCATTCTTTTCTATGTTTCCCACTTCTTCGTATTTCACCGTAACTCTCTTTCAATTCTTTCTTCTCTTTTCTTTTCATTATTTAAAACTTTGAAGAATCTTTAACAAACACGCGAATCAACCGGTAAAGTTTCTATCGCCTTCCATCCTTGTGGATTCGACTTGTTTTAGCCTCTATGCTATAACGGAAGTATCGAGGAAGCCAAAGCACACACACTTTAAATCTTAACTTCAAAACATACACTTTTTGTGCGCGATTTTACCCCAATCATACACCTCTTCTCAACACCAAGAAGATAACCTTGTACAATTCTTCTCTTTGAGTGATTACAAAATATCTTATAAGTCTTGAAACATGTATGTGATCGTGAACAAGGACTCTTATAAGTGGACTCTCAGAATTCTACATAATAGGATTGGAATTTTGTGAAGAAATGAAAGTGAAAACTAGTTTTCTGAAAAACAGGATATTTCAACAGAGTTTGGACAGAAAACTAATGATATGAATTGGCATGTTTTGCCTAGGATAATATCCCTATTTATAGCTAAAATCTATGGTCAGTTAGGGAAGTTATCAAGTCAAATTTGAATATCAGAACATTGGATAAACACCAAAAAACTAATAACTATTTAACAGTCAGAAACTGTTATTAATCACTAGGGTATGAAGGGTAGTCGACTAGGATATGACATTTTGTCTGGGTTAGTCGACTAGTCAAGAAAGCAAGTCGACTATATCAAGACTGACACAGATGATAAGTTTCTAGAAACTATAATTAGTCAACCAGTAGAAAGGATTAGTCGACTACAACCTAGACTAGTCAACTAGCAGTATAGATAAGTCGACTAATACAGCTAATAGACAACAAACAGAAAGTTAATATGCATCTGTGGAAAAACTTTAGTCGACTACATAAAGAGACAAGTTGACTAGATGATATATAAGTCAACTAGACTTGGATATAAGTCGACTATATGACTATATTGTGTGTGTGTGTGTGCGTGATCAAGGCTTTTAACATTTTATAAAAAAATACACAAAAATAACCAAATATGCTTGAGTAGTCTTGAGCACTTAGAACTTATCATAAGCTTTTGAGATAGAACTTCAATGCATCTGCATCACAAATGTTATCATCAAAATTAAAGACCCAACAATATGTACCACAACTCAAAAGGAATATTATTTCTGTTGGTGCTTTGAAAACATTGGGTCTTGTGGTATCTACATGAGATGGTGTTCTCAAGATGACCAATGGCTCAACGGTGGTTATGAAGGGTATCTGCTGGAACAATCTCTACTACTTGAAGGGTAGTACAGTTACAGGTCAGGTGGAGACTTCTAAATCTTCAGACAATGTTTTCACGCAAGTCTGGCAGATGAAGTCGGACATGGAGGTTAAAAGTCTTTGCAAACTCCAGCAAAGAAGAGATCATTAGATAGTACTGCTACCTGCAACTTGGTGGGTGAACATAGCATTTTGGAAAAGAAAAAGGTGAAATTCAGCACAATGACTCACCACTCATAAGGTCTTCTTGATTTTGTTCATGTAAGTATTTGGAACCTGCTAAGACTGCATCGCTTGGAGGTCAAAGGTACTTTGTCTCTTTTATTGATAATTTATCTAGGCATTGTTGGATATATCCCATGAGATAAAGGTGTGAAGCCCTAGATATGTTGGTGAAGTGGAAAGGAATAATGGACAAGCAGACTGGTAGGAAGATTAAGGAGCTGCAAATTGGTAATGTTGAAAGATACAAAAATCAATTCCTACGATTTGGTCAGAACACTGGTATTGGTACTCACTTCACAGAAGGAATACATGGGTTGGCTAAGAAGATAAACCGTTCCTTACTGGAGAAGGCTCGATGTTTGTTGTCTAATGCACGATTAGACAAATCATTTTGGGCTGAGGAGATTGTGTATGCTAGCCATCTCATAAATGGATTGTCATCAACTGCGATAGGAGGTAAAACTCCACTGGAAGTTTGGTCAGAGAAAGCTACTCAAGGTCATAGTTTGTTGCGGGAATTTGAAAATCCGGCCTACTTTAGTGCCAAAGATGGCATGGTGAATCCGCAAGCAAAGAAGTTTGTGTTTTTGGGTGTCAAGAGAAATATGAAAGGCTACAGGTTATGGGACCCCGAAAACAAGAAGATCATGTTGAGTCAGCATGTCACATTACATGAGACTTCAGTGTTGAAGTCTACCGTCTCTCAACAGATGGAGAGGACGAAGACCAAGTAAGTATCACAACAGGAGGAGGTTGATGCTACTCCACCATCTCCAGTTGATTCGGTATCAGTGAGGACTTCACCGGATGTGACACCGGGTGGAGATCGTGTAGCCAGTTTTGATGCTGAACAGGTTGACGACATTAATAAGAATGTCGAAGTATTTGCAACCGTAGGAACCAAGATAAAATCATGAAAATGAGTGAAGAAGCATAAATCTCAAGCTTGTGACCGCGACTAGCTCAAGTTGTGAAAAATACACCTAGGGGGGTGAATAGGTGTATGGCTAATCTAATGACAAATGATGCGAAATTAGAAACGAATTACAACACACTTAGTGTAACCAAAGAGTGTAGCCGAATTTTCGGTGAAGGGCTCTGAACTAACTCTTCTAAATTCCTCTAAATAAAAGTTGAGGTGCTATATGAAGCTCTCTTGGTTCAACACAAGTGAGGCACACAAACAATACCAAGCATGCAAGATATAAGAGAAAGAGAGAGAGAGAGTTAAGAGATAGTGGATCAAATACAAACACAAAGATATGTTTTGAGGATCGAGCACCCAGTTTTATGTCCTCGCCTTCACACAAGAAGGATTTTCACTAATGCGTCCACACAGGACTTCCCACAGGGAACCTCTACTGAGGATTTGGGTAATACAAATTTGGAGTACATAACTCCTCTCTCAAACAACAACAACCTCTACACAAGAGACAAGGCACAACAATAATCACCTCTACACTTAGAGGGACGGGCATTTATCCAAACAACAATCACCTCACACTAGAGGGATAAGGCACTTAGCCAACACTCCAACCACAATCACCTCTACACTTAGAGGGATACCAACAAACCCAAATATAACCTCCATAATCACCTCTACACAAGAGGGATACTCAAAGCAAAGAAAGATTATAACTCTTGGTGATCACAAAGATCACAAAACAACTTTGGTGATCACAAAGACCACAAACCAATTTTTCTCACAAAACATGATCCTATAGATAGGATAGATATGATAGCTCAAATGTGAGAAAAATAGAGAGTTTGAAAATCAAAATCACAAAGAAAAACTCTTAAGAAAAACTCTAAATAGAAATATAAATAAAGATCAAAATCAATTCCCAAAAACTCTCTTTTTCTTTGATTTTTCTAACCCTTTAAAACAAATAAAGATAAAATCTTTTAACCCAAAAACTCTTTTAAAAACTTACTGTTAAACACTTATAAAGGTGGGAAAAATTTCTCTCTAAAAACATGTTTAAAACAGTCCAAAATGGGGCTATTTATAAGCCACACAAAAATCTGCCCGTTGGCAGTATGTAACACCCCATCCTCGGTATACGTACCCAGTTATATATCCAGATTTTTGGAGCGTATTTTTTTTTATTATTATTTTCTGTTATTTAAAATCTTACGCATATAGCAGTACTGCATGATTTGACCTTTGCAGTATTCAGATTTGACCGATTTCAGTTTCAAATATTATTTTTTAATATTCTAGATTTTTCATGATTTTCTGAAATTTTTCAGAATTTAATTGTAAATCTTCAAAACCGGTGTCGGCCAGTTTCGCTGACCGACTTTTGGATTTTTAATTTACAAATGGAGTTGAAAATATTAAAACGGCTTCCACAGTATTTCTTAAAATCATGTTTTCTATCTAAATAATTTTTTTTAGAATTTTTAGAATTTATCAAAATTTCACTGGATTTGGTGTCGGCCAGTATCACTGGTTGATTCCAGGAATTTTAATTCACAATTGGGATCAAATTTCTGGATTCCGCTTTCACATTCCTTCTTAAAATTGTATTTTCTTCCTTCAGGCATTTTCTGGGATTTTTCAGATTTTATCAAAAATCCAGCCTACCCGGTGTAGACACCGTTCACCGTAGATTCCAGGATTTTTATTTTGAAAATGGAATTGAATTTCTAAAAACCGATTTCACTAAAAATCTTAAAATAATATTTCTTATTTTTGAGAATTTTTGGGAGACTTTTCGAGATACTTTATTTTTTGGGCTTTTCTTGAGTTTCTGGTGTTTTCCCAGATACCGGAATTCTGTTCGTATATTTTATTATTTTCTCTCTCATTGCCTAACGCGAGATCCACCAACTCTGAACTCAGCAATTAATGCGGAGACTCTCTCCATCCCGCATTTAATGTTCCGTCCTTCAAAAGAAATCAACCCAGTTCAAATCACCCATGCCTTTTTGTCTTTCCTGTAAACGCAACCTTGTATTTCTTGAACACAGGTTTGTTTACTGCGTCCAGCAACAGCTAGACGCAGCTTTTGTGTGGGACGCGCCCTTTTGGAAAGGGACGCAGCCTTTGAATGATAGCATGTCTCATTTTGGAATGGCATTATTATATATTATTTCCCCCCTTATATATATAACACTCCCATCTTCTCTCTCCTACATTTTCTCTTCTCCTACATTTGCAGCCAGCAACAGCCACAAGAAAAAAAAACAGCAGCCCAAGCTCTTGGCCGGCCATCACAACCCACCTTTTCCATTTTTTTTTCCAACACCAAACTCCACCAACTCCTCCACCTTCTTCCCCTCCATCTCCTCCTCCATTTCCAACAACTACTCCATCTTCTTCAACCCCTTTTCACCAAGAAACATCAAGGGAACCATCTTCTCCATCAACTTCACCACCTTCCCCACCACCATCTACACCACCCTAGCCACCACCAAGCATACCATCTTCACCTCCTCGTCATCCTCTTTCCGACGAACTATAGATTCGTCCTCCGTAACATCGTTTGCAAAATCCCATTTTTTCAAATTGAACTATACTTGCACCTTCAACCTCTCTCCTTCTCTTTTAAGGCCGGCCACCTCCTTTGGATTGGGGGCCGTGCTCCTCGTCATCATCGGCAAGACTCTAGGGCCGGTACCCTCCTTTTGTATTGGGGCCGAGCTTTTCTTCGTCGGACGCATCAAAGGAACATTTTAGGCGAGTAACTTTACTCGCCAAGACATGGATAACTTATTTTCATACTGGCATTTTTATATCAACAACCACAACCCTCAAAAATTAGTTCTGCTCTCAGTTTGCCCTCTATTAGTCGACTTGATCCAGTTATTAGTCGACTTGAAACCTTATTAGTCGACTACTTCCTTGTCTTAAGTCGACTAACCTATTTGAAGACGCGACCCTTGAAACGCGGCCTTATTAGTCGACTAACCCCTTTTTCCTAGTCGACTAACCTTTTCTGAAGTCGCGCCATTTTTCTGAAGACGCGATCCTACCAAACGCGACCTTACTAGTCGACTTGGCCTTCCTCTATAGTCGACTAACTCCTTCATAAGTCGACTACTTGTTCTCCCTAGTCGACTAATCTTGAGTGTTCGCTGTGGTTAATCACTTCTTTATAGATGGACCTATTCCTCGGGACATGTATTATATATTGTTATTTCATGACTTGTCACTTGACGAATATCACCCCTTGTCATGCTATCTCTTGACACCAGGCATGATACACTTGTCTTTTATAATTATCATGATAACGGGAATGATAACCGGACATCATGTTTTACAAACTTGAATTACGTGATAGTACACATCGTACTCCTGATACTCCTGCCTTCATAATATTCCTGACTTGCTCCTGCTCATTCCCGAAATCGGATAATTATCTAAAGAACTCATAAAATGAGACAACTTACATCGGGTCGGGGGAAACATGCGGTTATCAATATATGTTCATGTTTACAGTGGCACTAGGTATGTTGTGCAACTAAATTTCCGGTCTGACCTGTGGGCCTCCAGGCGACCGAGGGGAGTGCTGGCTCCCTCATTCCTGGTACCATCTTGATAAGGGCATTCCATAAGACCCTCATGTACGCCTTGCGGCTGGTTCCGAGCACCAGTAACGGAACGTCATGGACCGTGGTCCCGGGCAAGCACGGGACCCACTGTAAACATTGTTCGTTGATACCCCCGTTGGTTTCCAATAACAGCCTCGATTTACTCCTATGTGGATGTATGTGTGCTGGGACGCTATTACACATACCTAGACATATGGGTAGATCGAGTAATAAGTATAAATATAACAAAATGGCAGAAATCGATTTATTCAGGCCTTATTACTTTCATTTCAGGCCTCCATTTCGTGTTTCCTGTACATGCTCTCTCTCTCTCAACACAGTTTTTGATGCTTAATACTGTTTGATCATATTAACCCATGCATATACTTATCTCTACATGACACTTGGCTCTTACCTGCATATTTGTTTGGGAGTTTCTGACTCCCTTGGACTTGCATGTTCAGGTTCTGAAGCCTGGACTGAAGCGGAGCCCTCCACTGAAGATCAAGCTTATTTCTCGGAGCAGGCTGACTTGTCCTAGCTCCTTCTGTTCCTTAACCTTCCTGCTAGCTCGGGGATCTTCTTCTTCAGCCCGTGAGCACCTTTTGCTGTACAAATTATAAATTTTACTTTTGTACTTGGCTGTGATATAATGTACATGTACCAATATATCACGCTCTGGGGTAACTTTGTAATCCTTATGTTGGGATGTATATGGATATATGCCACGTGTTTCCGTACTCTGATTCTTGTCTGTACTGATGCTTAGCGCATATACGAGAGGGTATTTCTGACCTGCGTATATACGTCGCAGTAACGTCTCCGTACCCGCCGGATCGGGGCGTTACAGGTTGGTATCAGAGCCCAGGCTCTCACACCTACAGAACAACCAAATTGCAAATTAATGGGATCTTAATTTGCAGTTGGGGTTCATGAGTTTCAGTTATACATTCTAACTACAATGTACAAAGTTATCCATTCTTTCTTGATATTCCTTCCCTTGATTCCTAAAGTCCATCTATCTTTTGCTTTCGCTCCTCTTTCAGACATCTTTTACCAACATAGCTATGGATAGAAGGTCAGGACGTAACAACTCCGGGCAGCCACAGGATGGACCCACAGGGGGAAATGCTGATATTCTTAGGGTTATCCAGAATATGGTGGAGAATCAACAAAGGCAGACCGAACTCATTCGGCAAGGATTGATAGCAGCTCCTCAGGAACGGAGGCCGGGCAACGTGTCAGACTTCAGGCGGTTACAGCCGACAATATTTACAGGGGGAGAGAGACCGCTAGATGCCGAGCAATGGCTAACCGACACAACCGATCTCTTGAAGGCAGCGCGGGTCCCAGAGGAAGATAAGGTGGAAGTCGCCAAGATACAGCTAAAGGATGTGGCTAGAAACTGGTGGCTAGCTGAAGAAGCGAGACTGGATAAACCCATCACTTGGGACCAGTTCTCTAAAAGCTTTTATGATAGATTCTTCCCTACCACTGCTCAGAAGGAGATGGAAGAACAATTCATCCGACTTCAACAATGGAACCGATCTGTCGATGAATATGCCGCTGAGTTCTTAAGGCTGAGTCGTTTTGCTCCATATATGATAGCTGATGAGGAGAAACGGGCAAGCAGATTTCAGCAGGGCTTACAAATGGATATTCAAGTCCTTTTGATTCCCCAACAGTTGAAAACATATTCCCAGGTCCTCACTGTAGCTCGAGAGGTGGAGCGAGGATTGGAGAAAAAGAACCTTGATCAGAGGGAGGGTCAGGCCATGAAGAGGCCATTTCAGCAACTGGGCAGAGGAGGTCCAGTCAGGGCTGCAAAAGCCCCAATGGTTAGAAGACCATTTCGATCAGCCCCTCTTCAGATAACTCGACCACTTCCTATATGTGATTATTGCCAGAGGATAGGCCACACACGTCAGGAGTGCCGTAGGGCCAATGGATTATGCCTGATATGTGGGTCTGGTGATCACACAATAGAAGGCTGTCCCCATAAGAGAACAGGGGTGATGAACCGACCCCCACCGGCACTTCCTGCACCTATTGGTCAGAGGAACCCAGGGCCGATAGTCGGAAGGGCCCCTCTCCCTCCACAACAACGGGTTTTTCGCCCAGCTCCAAGGGGAGGAAGAACAACAGCAGGTCGTGGAAGAGGACGAGCCTACAACTTGACGGCGGAAGAGGCCCAAACTTCTGGAGAAGTGGTAACAGGTAAGATTATGGTGCACTCTAAACCTGTCTTAGCCCTCTTTGATTCTGGCGCTTCACATTGTTACATATCAGATAGTTTCACTGCCTTGCACTCTATACCTGTTGAATATTTAGACCACCAGTGGGAGATTAGTACCGGTAATGGAGTAGTCATCTCTAATAGGATTTGTGTAGATTGTCCGGTGGAACTGTGTGACAGGACATTAGCAGTGGATATGCTCGTACTAGATACTAAAGGGTACGACGTAATCTTAGGCATGACTTGGCTCAGCAAATACCATGCGGTTATTGATTGTCGAAACAAGAAAGTTATTTTCAGAATACCGCTTCAGCCTGAGTTCCAATTTGAAGGAGAGCATAAGCCTGCCAAGGGAAAAACACAAATGACTACTGCTGAGATCCAGAAAAAGAGAGTACCAGTTTGGAATGAGTTTCCAGAAGTATTTAAGGAGTTCTCAGGACTTCCACCCGATAGGGTAATTGAGTTCTCTATTGATATCATTCCGGGCACAGTCCCAATATCTAAAGCTCCATACAGAATGGCGCCCACTGAATTAGAAGTTCTAAAGAAGCAGTTACAAGAATATTCTGACAAAGGACTGATTAGACCAAGTACTTCACCGTGGGAAGCTCCAGTGCTATTGGCCAACAAGAAAGATGGTGGTAAGCGGTTGTGTATAGACTACAGAGAATTAAACAAAGTTACCATCAAGAATAAGTATCCTTTACCAAGAATTGATGATCTTTTTGATCAACTACATGGGGCCCGAGTGTTTTCCAAGTTGGATTTACAATCAGGTTATCACCAACTGAAGGTGAGGAAAGAAGATATTCCGAAGACAGCATTCCGAACTCGATATGGTCTGGTCATGCCCTTCGGAGTAACCAATGCCCCAGCTGTCTTTATGGATTTAATGAACCGAGTCTTCTCGCCATATTTGGACCAGTTTGTCGTGGTGTTCATCGATGATATCTTAATATATTCAAAAAACGACAAAGAGCATGCAGAACACTTGAGAATGGTGCTACAGACTCTCCGGCAGGAACAACTTTATGCAAAGGAAAGCAAGTGTGAGTTCTGGTTAGACCGTATAGCTTTCTTGGGTCATGTAGTTTCAGAAGAAGGAATTTCAGTCGACCCTAACAAGATCCAGGCAGTAAAAGATTGGCCAATCCCCAGGACAGTAACAGAAATTAAAAGCTTTATTGGATTAGCCGGGTATTACAGGAGATTTGTCCAAGACTTTTCCAAAATTGCAGCCCCATTAACAAAGCTCACCAGAAAAGGGGAAAGGTATCAATGGTCAGAGGAATGTACTGCAGCATTTGAACAATTGAAGGAAAGACTAATTTCAGCTCCAATCTTGAAGACTTCCTCGGGAACAGGAGGGATGGTTATATATAGTGATGCATCCGGAAAAGGCCTAGGATGTGTATTAATGCAGCATGGTCATGTCATAGCTTATGCATCTAGGCAATTGAAACCACATGAGAGAAATTACCCAACCCATGACTTAGAACTCGCGGCGGTAATATTTGCATTGAAGATCTGGAGACATTACCTTCTGGGGACAAAGTATTAATCTATACTGATCATAAGAGCCCTAAGTATATCTTCACACAGAAAGAATTAAACATGAGGCAAAGGCGGTGGCTTGAATTGATGGCCGACTATGACATAGACTTACAGTACCATCCTGGTAAAGACAATACAGTCCCAGATGCATTAAGCAGGAGACCAGAGAACAAAGTATTATTACAACTTACTCAACAGAAGGAATTGCTTCGGGAAATCATGAAGTTGGACTTGATGCTAGTACAAGGAGCAGATGAGTCAGATCAACTAATGACCTTCCAGATTCAACCAACCCTGATAAGCGAAATTAAGGAAGCCCAAAAGGGGGACCCCAGATTACAGAAATTCAGGGCTCAAGTAGAAGCTGGGTTAAGAACAGACATCCATATTCATTCGGATGATGCACTTTATGTTGGCAACAGAATCTGTGTACCACCAGGGAAAGTCCGGCAGAAAGTTTTGGCAGAGGCACACAGTTCGGCGTATTCCACACACCCAGGAGGAAATAAAATGTATCAAGACTTGAAGCAGAATTTTTGATGGAATGCCATGAAGAGGGAGATAGCCCAGTATGTGGCAAAATGCTTGGTTTGTCAGCAAATAAAGGCAGAACATCAGAGAACAGCTGGACTTCTACAACCGTTGCCGATACCCGAATGAAAGTGGGAACATATCACCATGGATTTTGTTACAGCTCTACCCCGCAGTCCTAAGGGTAACAATGCAGTATGGGTGATCGTTGACCGCCTCACAAAAGCAGCTCACTTTCTACCCTTCAGAGTAGGTCAGTCAACAGAAGTTCTTGCAGATAAATATATGAAAGAAATCGTTCGTCTGCATGGAATTCCAGTTAGCATCGTGTCAGATAGAGACACGAGATTCCGATCACATTTCTGGGAAAGTCTCCAAGAAAATTTGGGAACTCGTCTGAAATTCAGTACCTCATATCATCCTCAGACAGATGGGCAATCTGAACGGACTATCCAAATCCTTGAAGACATGTTACGAGCCTGCATGATAGAATTTAAAGGGTCATGGGAAGACTATATTCATTTGGTAGAATTCTCTTATAATAATAGCTATCAGGCCAGTATCAAGATGGCTCCATTTGAAGCACTATATGGCAGGAAATGCAGGTCGCCAATATGTTGGGATGAAGTCGGCGAAAGAAGACTTATGGGACCAGATATTCTAGTTCAGACAACAGATAAAGTCAGAATTATCAGAGATCATCTCCGGGCAGCACAGAGCCGACAGAAGAGTTGGGCAGATACTAATAGAAGACCATTGGAATTCAAAACAGGAGATCACGTATTTTTAAGGATATCACCAACCCAAGGGGGTAATCCGATTCGGTACTCGCGGAAAACTTAGTCCAAGATACATTGGCCCATTTGAAATTTTGGATCGTGTGGGAGATGTGGCTTACCGATTGGCATTGCCACCATCTTTAGAAGGAGTACATAATGTATTCCATGTATCACAGCTGAGAAAGTATGTCAAGGATGAAAGTCACATTCTAGATCACTTAGAATTAGAACTACAACCCGATTTGTCTTACAAGGAGCAGCCGATGGCCATTCTGGACAGAAGTGTCAAAACATTGAAAAATCGGGCAATACCATTGGTACTGGTTTCTTGGAATAGGCATGCCCCAGGAGAAGCTACATGGGAACGAGAGGATACTATTCGTGAACGTTACCCCCAACTCTTTCCATCTTAGTTGGTAAAATTCCTTACCCCTATTCCTTCCTGCCTTCACATCCTCATTATCGAAATTTTGAGGACGAAATTTTTTGATAAGGTGGATGGATTGTTACACCCCATCCTCGGCATACGTACCCAGTTATATATCCTGATTTTTGGAGCGTATTTTTTTTATTTTTTATTATTATTATTTTCTGTTATTTAAAATCTTACTCATATAGCAGTACTGCATGATTTGACCTTTGCAGTATTCATATTTGACCGATTTCAATTTCAAATATTATTTTTTAATATTCTAGATTTTTCATGATTTTCTGGAATTTTTCAGAATTTAATTGTAAATCTTCAAAACCGGTGTCGGCCAGTTTCGCTGACCGACTTTCGGATTTTTAATTTACAAATGGAGTTGAAATATTAAAACGGCTTTCACAGTATTTCTTAAAATCATGTTTTCTATCTAAATAAATTTTTTAGAATTTTTAGAATTTATCAAAATTTCACTGGATTTGGTGTCGGCCAGTATCACTGGTTGATTCCAGGAATTTTAATTCACAATTGGGATCAAATTTCTGAATTCCGCTTTCACATTCCTTCTTAAAATTGTATTTTCTTCCTTCAGGCATTTTCTGGGATTTTTCAGATTTTATCAAAAATCCAGCCTACCCGGTGTAGACACCGTTCACCGTGGATTCCAGGATTTTTATTTTGAAAATGGAATTGAATTTCTAAAAACCGATTTCACTAAAAATCTTAAAATAATATTTCTTATTTTTGAGAATTTTTGGGAGACTTTTCGAGATACTTTATTTTTTGGGCTTTTCTTGAGTTTCTGGTGTTTTCCCAGATACCGGAATTCTGTTCGTATATTTTATTATTTTCTCTCTCATTCCCTAACGCGAGATCCACCAACTCTGAACTCAGCAATTAATGCGGAGACTCTCTCCATCCCGCATTTAATGTTCCGTCCTTCAAAAGAAATCAACCCAGTTCAAATCACCCATGCCTTTTTGTCTTTCCTGTAAACGCAACCTTGTATTTCTTGAACACAGGTTTGTTTACTGCGTCCAGCAACAGCTAGACGCAGCTTTTGTGTGGGACGCGCCCTTTTGGAAAGGGACGCAGCCTTTGAATGATAGCATGTCTCATTTTGGAATGGCATTATTATATATTATTTCCCCCCTTATATATATAACACTCCCATCTTCTCTCTCCTACATTTTCTCTTCTCCTACATTTGCAGCCAGCAACAGCCACAAGAAAAAAAACAGCAGCCCAAGCTCTTGGCCGGCCATCACAACCCACCTTTTCCATTTTTTTTCCAACACCAAACTCCACCAACTCCTCCACCTTCTTCCCCTCCATCTCCTCCTCCATTTCCAACAACTACTCCATCTTCTTCAACCCCTTTTCACCAAGAAACATCAAGGGAACCCATCTTCTCCATCAACTTCACCACCTTCCCCACCACCATCTACACCACCCTAGCCACCACCAAGCATACCATCTTCACCTCCTCGTCATCCTCTTTCCGACGAACTATAGATTCGTCCTCCGTAACATCGTTTGCAAAATCCCATTTTTCAAATTGAACTATACTTGCACCTTCAACCTCTCTCCTTCTCTTTTAAGGCCGGCCACCTCCTTTGGATTGGGGGCCGTGCTCCTCGTCATCATCGGCAAGACTCTAGGGCCGGTACCCTCCTTTTGTATTGGGGCCGAGCTTTTCTTCGTCGGACGCATCAAAGGAACATTTTAGGCGAGTAACTTTACTCGCCAAGACATGGATAACTTATTTTCATACTGGCATTTTTATATCAACAACCACAACCCTCAAAAATTAGTTCTGCTCTCAGTTTGCCCTCTATTAGTCGACTTGATCCAGTTATTAGTCGACTTGAAACCTTATTAGTCGACTACTTCCTTGTCTTAAGTCGACTAACCTATTTGAAGACGCGACCCTTGAAACGCGGCCTTATTAGTCGACTAACCCCTTTTTCCTAGTCGACTAACCTTTTCTGAAGTCGCGCCATTTTTCTGAAGACGCGATCCTACCAAACGTGACCTTACTAGTTGACTTGGCCTTCCTCTATAATCGACTAACTCCTTCATAAGTCGACTACTTGTTCTCTCTAGTCGACTAATCTTGACTGTTCGCTGTGGTTAATCACTTCTTTATATATGGACCTATTCCTCGGGACATGTATTATATATTGTTATTTCATGACTTGTCACTTGACGAATATCACCCCTTGTCATGCTATCTCTTGACACCAGGCATGATACACTTGACTTTTATAATTATCATGATAACGGGAATGATAACCGGACATCATGTTTTACAAACTAGAATTACGTGATAGTACACATCGTACTCCTGATACTCCTACCTTCATAATATTCCTGACTTGCTCCTGCTCATTCCCGAAATCGGATAATTATCTAAAGAACTCATAAAATGAGACAACTTACATCGGGTCGGGAGAAACATGCGGCTATCAATATATATGTTCATGTTTATAGTGGCACTAGGTATGTTGTGCAACTAAATTCCGGTCTGACCTGTGGGCCTCCAGGCGACCGAGGGGAGTGCTGGCTCCCTCATTCCTGGTACCATCTTCATAAGGGCATTCCATAAGACCCTCATGTACGCCTTGCGGCTGGTTCCGAGCACCAGTAACGGAACGTCATGGACCGTGGTCCCGGGCAAGCACGGGACCCACTGTAAACATTGTTCGTTGATACCCCCGTTGGTTTCCAATAACAGCCTCGATTTACTCCTATGTGGATGTATGTGTGCTGGGACGCTATTACACATACCTAGACATATGGGTAGATCGAGTAATAAGTATAAATATAACAAAATGGCAGAAATCGATTTATTCAGGCCTTATTACTTTCATTTCAGGCCTCCATTTCGTGTTTCCTGTACATGCTCTCTCTCTCAACACAGTTTTTGATGCTTAATACTGTTTGATCATATTAACCCATGCATATACTTATCTCTACATGACACTTGGCTCTTACCTGCATATTTGTTTGGGAGTTTCTGACTCCCCTGGACTTGCATGTTCAGGTTCTGAAGCCTGGACTGAAGCGGAGCCCTCCACTGAAGATCAAGCTTATTTCTCGGAGCAGGCTGACTTGTCCTAGCTCCTTCTGTTCCTGAACCTTCCTGCTAGCTCGGGGATCTTCTTCTTCAGCCCGTGAGCACCTTTTGCTGTACAAATTGTAAATTTTACTTTTGTACTTGGCTGTGATATAATGTACATGTACCAATATATCACGCTCTGGGGTAACTTTGTAATCCTTATGTTGGGATGTATATGGATATATGCCACGTGTTTCCGTACTCTGATTCTTGTCTGTACTGATGCTTAGCGCATATACGAGAGGGTATTTCTGACCTGCGTATATACGTCGCAGTAACGTCTCCGTACCCGCCGGATCGGGGCGTTACACAGTAGGAAAGGACAAAAATGCCCTTCCGGTCGACCGGCCAACGGTCATATTTCTGACCGTTATGCCTCCGATCGACCGCCCAGACGACTGGGCCAAGCCATCGGTCGACCGCCCGGTCGGCCGACCAGCACCAAAGAGTTGGGTGCTTTTAGTCAGCCGACCGCGCCGTTGACCGGCCGAATTGGCTAGCCATGTGCACGTCCTCTTGCACATCGATCGACCGATCTGGTCGACCGACCACTGGTCCGATCGACCGGCGCGGTCGACCGCCTGTCAGTCTGGCTGGGCATTAAAGGATTTGAAAACATATCTTTTTAACTTCCATAAAATCCCATAAAATCACATTAATTCCATAAAAAAAGTTCTTATAAGATCTTTGAAATACAAATATGTGTGAATAAAATTCAACACATATTATAAATAATTTGAACCATTTTTGTGATATGAAATTAGGCTTAAACACAAAATCCGTATTTTCTAAAAACCAAACTTTGAAATGGAAAACCGTTTTTCTCCAAAACTCATGTAAATACAAAAACATGATATTAAAACAAATTTGAAGCATATTGTATATGGATAGAATCTAATATGCATATAAGATATACATCTATGTTTTTGATATGAAATCCAAAAACCGGTTAAACGAAAAAACAAACTTTAAAACTTATGTTTGTATGTGAACTTGAGCATATCAATACTATCTACCTTTATACAAGATCTAAACAAACTAAACTAAACAAACCGAGGTCTTCTTGTCTCCAAGTTGACTTGATCCAAATGCGATCCAATGAGCTTGACTCCAACTGAGTGCTAGATATGATCTTGACGCGCGAGCTCTTGAATCAACACGTGTAAGCTCCAAAACTCCTTTGTTGAAACTAAACACCTACTAATATCTTGGTCAATCACTGAAATTATTTATAGATTATTTGTAAACTATAACTACATGAGTTAATCATCATCAAAACTAGAGTGATGGGCCTCTAAGGCAACAATCTCCTCCTTTTTGATGATGGCAAAACTTATGGAGTTATATATGCATGCATTAAAGTTAAGTTTCAAAGAAGCTCCCCCTTAACTCATGCATAGCAAATAAATATAAAGATATTTAATGAAATGTATAAACCAAATAACATATATATGCATAAATGAGGAAATAAACGTAAATAAACTTTCCAAATACTTCTCCCCTCTTTGCATAAATACTTCTCCCTTTTTTTGTATAAACAAAACATATATGCATTAAACAGGAAAATAAACATGCATATATAAACTCTCAAAATTCTTCTCCCCCTTTTTGTCAAATCATCAACAAAGGGGCGAAAACAAATCAAATAATAAAGATATATATGCGATATACATTCATGAAGAAGAGAGACGTAAAGTTAACTCCCTCTGCATACATGCATTACATGAAAAAGAGATGACTAAATCCTAATCACATAACGCATAACATACAATATATAAAAAGAGATGTGAAGCTCCCTCTACACATGTGTAAGACATAGAGAGGAGAGGTCAAGCTCCTCAATATGAGATACACTCAACATGAATTTATATATAGAGAAGATGTTAAGCTTTCCTTGCATATAAGCAATACATATCAAAACATTATGATACAAATTGAAAAATATATCAATTTATGATAAAGGTATATATTGAAACATTATGATACCAAATTATGATATCAATTGAAAATAAATAAAATTTTTAAGATACCAATTGAAAATATCTTGCAAATTTTTGATATAAACAGAAAAGAAACATTGTACGTTTTTTATATCAATTGAAATATATATTATAAATTTTGATACCAATTGAAAGTAAAAATCAATTGAAAATACAAACCAAATTTTAGGAAATACAAATCATTTTGCAATAAAGATACCAAATTGAGAATAATACCAATTAAGATTATTGATACCAATATTGAAAATGTTAGCACATACAAAAATAAAGTATTTTGCATTATAAAGAATGGGAGTAGGATACCAATTGAAAATAAAATTGATTGAAAGATAAAATATGAATTTTTCTCCCCCTTTTTGAAATACTAAAAAAAATAATGCATAAGCTTGTATAAGATACCAACTGAAAAATAATTGACATTGAGGACTAAATCAAATTTAGCATAAACATAATTTGTGCTTTAAGATGTATAGATGTTGTAAGTGCAATCAAATCATATACATATGTATGAAAATGTAAATACTAATCAAAATTGATACTATTTGAAGTTTGAAGCATACATATATAGAAAACACAAATATGAGTATACAAACATAATAATATCAATTGTGATACCAATTAAAAATTTAATGAGGATCAAGTGTATAATTCATACTACCTCCCTTCATGCACATGTTAAAAGGTTTTTCAATTTGAGCATACAAGGCATGGTCACCCATCATCCGCCCTTAGAAAGAAGGGGTTTTCAAAAATATGAATTTTAAAATAATTTTAACATAATTGAAAACTCTTCCAATTTGAAGAATACGAACTAGTTTTATGATAATCTTGTAAGCTAGTACGAAGTCCTTCAAGTAAGGACTAAAGAAAGAATGAATTCATAAAAACATGAAAATCATATAATCGACACTCAAATAGCAATAAAACTCATATAGTCTCATGAAACGAAAAAATATCATGAGTAAACATCAAATATAGAGTGTAAAAGACATGTAATTAACTAAATGATGGAAATAGGTAGTGAAGCTCAATGAAATTCCTTTATAAACATGAAATCATCAAAACTAAATAGACTTCAAGGTATATGTATGTTTAGTTAAAACTAAAAGTATACATACATATCCCAAACATAAATGAGTCCATAATAGAATTTGCATGAAAAACAAGTGACTCAAGGGTATACATGTATATCTAAAGTTTTAAACAAAATTAACATATACATGAAGCTAAACTAATTATCATAAAAATATGTACAAAATAGGGAATACAAGTCAAAATGCACGAATCATCAAAACTATGCTATACTAGTATATCTAATAGGTACAAGTGAACAATTAAGCACAAATATACAAAAATCAAATGTGGCTCATTAGTTGTACAAGTATATACACAAGTTTTAATGAAAAACTATATTTAAACATGTAATCAAAACATGAAGCTTAAAACAAAAAACATAAACAAGTATGGTCATTATGTAAATGCTCATGTCTTAGAGCTATGATATACACACTAGTTAAACTAAAGTGAGAACACAAAAATAATAATTCATATAAACATGGGTGTATCTCAAAAATAATATATGCATATCACTAGTCTAATTAACATGACATTTAACATAATAAACATGAAAAATCAAAACATGTTAAAAATCAACAATATGAAAGTATGTAAACTAATAAGGAGTTAGAGATAGTTACTAAAACTATTAGGGCACATCTCTAGATCTCCAAACCATGGTGGTCTTCCCACCAAACTTCCTTGAAGGTGATGCATTCAAAGTAGGGTCCATCAAACACAAAAGCATCCACCATCAAGGCACCAATGCCCTCACGTCAAGCGAGAGCCCACACCTACATCAAATAAAATAGCGGTGGATTTTGGTACCCATACCTTATTGGGTCCATAGGGGTTAGAATTTTTCCTAACCCAAACAAATCTATTTACAAAATTTGAATCATTTATTCTATCATAATAAAATTTTGCAAGGTGGCCCTTACATCCACAATGTGTACATGTGTACATATGAGCATACATGGTGTCATGTGTGTGAACGTGAGAAGCATGTGTATGCCATCGTTTGTGAGCATACATCATAGGAGCATGTTTCTTATAAAACATGGATTCAACTGAGTGTGGTTCATGGCACATTGGCTCAAAGTGTAGCCCAAACAATTAACACTCTTCTTTAAAACACATATATCATTTTAATAATAGAAGAAGAGGTGGAGCATGCAATAGAAACACTAGATGGTGAAGCAACATGGCAAACATGTGAAGTTAAATCATTTTTTAAAGATTAATTTTCATTAGAAATCAAATCCAACTCTTTTGAGATAGAATAATTTTATTTTTCAAAGAAAACAATATCAAGTTTTAAAGATAGAACCTCATTTTTCTTCAAAACTTCATCACAATTATTTTTACTTTTTAAGATTTTGTTTTTATTTAGGGCAAGATTAAGTTGGATTTCAATGAGTCCCTTTATTTGAAATCTCATCCCTCCCTTGCAAAACTAAATCAAGTTTTGAACACAAATCCTTATTTTTTTATTTAATTTAAGACTTTTCTTTTTCATAAGTTGGTATTTTTCTAATAGATTTTCACAAGCCATAGATAGTTCTTCATTAAGAGCATCTGCATCCATGTAATCATCACAAGAAGAACTAGCATCATCTATTTGAGTATCCGAGTTTACCTCAAGGGAGTCATTCCCTTGAACCATATAGCAAGGTTGGTCGAACTCTTCTCCATTAGATTCTTCCTCCGCATATTTTGTCGTTTGAAGCGGGAGAGGTCAAAGTATTCCACACTGTAAAAGCGAAATCACAATGAGAAACCTGTTGGCCCAGGGGCCCTTCACTCTAGTTTTGATGATGATTAACTTATGTAGTTATAGTTTACTAATAATCTTGTGATATTTAGTTTCAGATATTTGATCAAGATATTAGTAGGTGATTAATTTTAACAAAGGTATTTTAGAGCTTTCACATGGTGATTCAAGAGCTCGAGCGTCAAGTTCACATCTAGCACTCGGTTGGAGTCAAGCTTGGTGGATCACGTTTGAATTGAGTCGACTAGGAGACAGCGTTCTACAAGAAGACATCGTTAGTTTAGTGTAAGATTGTGTTTAGATCATCATAAAGATTAGATAGTGTTGATATGCTCAAGTTCACTATACAAACATACTTGTTTTAAGTTTATTGGTTTTTGGTTTTCGGTTTAACCAATATTGGATTTCATGTCAAAAACATAGATATACTATATTTCATGTATATTGGATTCTATCCATATACAACATGCTTCAAAGTTGTTTAAATATCATGTTTTTGTATTTACATGTGTTTTAGAAAAATCGGATTTCCATTTCAAAAATCTAAGTTTCAGAAAATACGGATTTTAGTTTAAGGTAAATTTTCAATCTCACAAAAATGGTTCAAATTTTTTAAAATATATGTTGAATTTTGTCACACATATTTATATTTCAAAGATCTAATAAGAACTGATTTTTGTGAAATTTATGTGATTTTATGGGATTTAATTAAAGATAAAAATTCAAGTCTTTAAATCCTATATTAGCTGGAATGGCTGTCTGCCGGTCGACCGGGCCGGTCGACCGAGGCAGAAGTCGGTCGACCCGTCCGGTTGACTGACGTCCATAGGACGTGCACGTAGCCAGGCTGGTGGGCCAGTCAACCGGGTCGGTTGACCGCCAGAGAGCTTTTGCTCTCTGGAAAAGGCCCCGGTCGACCGACCGGTCGACCGGCAGAAAGTTCTGCTCTCTGTATCCAGCTCCGATCGACCAAGCGGTCAACCGGCCAGAGAGTCGTTGCTCTCTGGATCCAGGCCCGGTCGACCGAGCGGTTGACCGGTGGGCTCAACGGTCATAAATTTGACCGTTGACCGGTCGACTGCCCTGTCGACCGGAAGGGCAATTCTGCCCTTTCCAGCTGCCAACGGGCAGATTTCATTTGGGGCTATAAATATCCCATATTTGAGTTGGTTTTCAACAAGTTTTTAGAGAGCAATTTTTTTCACTTTTACAAGTGTTTAACAGCAAGTTTTCAAAAGAGTTTTTGGGTTTAAAAGATCATTCTTTATTTGTTTTCAAGGGTTGGAAAAATCAAAAAAATAGATTATTTGGAATATTTGTTTTGTTCTTCGTTTCTATCAAATTCTAATTGATTTCCTAAGTATTTTTCTTTGCTATTTGATTTTTAAACACCTTGATTTTTCTCATACTTGAGCTTATCATTTTTATCCTATCTATTAGGATCTTGTTTAGTGAGAAAAGATTTGGTTTGTGGTCTTTGTGATCACCTTGTGTTGTAAACCTCATTTCCTCGTTGTTGGTATCCCTCTTGTGTAGAGGTGATTGTGGAGGTTGAGTTGGAATCCCTCTAAGTGTAGAGGTGATTGTGGTTGTGTGGCCTTGAGCCTAATCCCTCTAGTGAGAGGTGGATTGTTGTTTGGCTAAGTGCCTGTCCCTCAAGTGTGAGTTTGATATTTGTTTGGCTAAATGTCATCCCTCTAAGTGTAGAGGTGATTGAGTTTGTTGGTACCCCTCTAATGAGAGGTGGATATTGTGTTGGTTTGTGCCTTGCCTCTAGTGAGAGGTTGTATTTGTTGGAGAAAGGAGTTGCGTACTTCCAATTGTATTTGCCCAAATCCTCAGTGGAGGTTCCCAGTGTGGGAAGTCCTGTGTGGACGAGTTAATGAAAATCCTTCTGTGTGAAGGCAGGGATGTAGAGCTGTGTGCTCGAACCTTGAAACATTTCTTGTGTTTGCATTTGATCCACTTTCTCTAACTCTCTCTTTTTTATATTGTGCCTTGCATTGATTCATATTGTTCATTCATATTTATATGCTTGGTATTGATTGTGTGTGTGCCATACTTGTGTTAAACCAAGACAACTTCATATAGCACCTCAACTCTTATTCAGAGAAATCAAGAGGAGTCAGTCCAGAGCCCTTCACCAGGAATTCAGCTACACTCTTTGGTTACACTAAGTGTGTTGCATTTGAGTTTTTAAATTCCGTATCATTTGTCATTAGATTAGCCTTACACCTATTCACCCTCCCTCTAGGTGTACTTTCAATTGGTATCAGAGCCTACGCTTCTGATATTAGGTTTAACTGCTATGATTGAGATCTTGGTTGCTAATCTAGTATTTACATTTGCACACTTATTTGTTTATTCATATACTCATGGATTGCTTGACCCCTCCTATGTTTGATGTTTCCAACATTGACATGTGAAAATTTAGGATGAGTATGTATCTAAAAACCTTAGGCTTGCATGTTTTCATTGCCGCTACCAAGAAATCCTATCTTGGTAATAGCAAGCATATAGAGACCAATGCACAAGCCCTAAGGCACTTAGGAGCACACTTAATAAAGATTATGTTTCTATGGTTTCTTATTGTGATTCCGCATTTGCAATGTGGAACACGTTGACTTCTCCCGCGATCCAAAAGACGAATTATGTGGAGATGGAATCTAGTGAGGATGAATCCGAACAACGATGCTACATGGTCCAAGAGAATGACTCCCTTGAGGTATTTTCAAAATCTCAACTAGATGATAGTGCTAGTTCTTCTAGTGATGATTTAGTTGATACCGATGATTTGAATGAAGAACTTTCAATTGTGTGTAAAAAATTATTAAAAAAATATAAAGTTTTAAAAAAGAAAAGCTTTAGATTAATAAAGAAAATAAAGATTTATCTTCTAGACTTGAGATTGTTTTGCTAGAGAGGGATGAGATTTCAAGTGAACGTGACTCACTTAAATCCCAACTTGACCTTGCCCTAAAAGAAAATGAAATTTTGAAAAGCAAAAATGATTGTGAAAATGTTTTGAAGAAAAATGAGACTTTATTTTCAAAACTTGATTTTGTTGTAAAAGAAAATGACTCTTTGAAAATCAAAATTATTTCTATATCAAAAGAGTTAGATTTAATTTCTAAGAAAAATATTTCTTTGAAAAATGATTTAGACTCTCATGTTTGCCATGCTAGAATAGCTTCACCACCTAGTGTATCTATTACATGCACTTCTTTCATGTTTGAAAATGATATATTTATGCTTAAGAAGAGTGTTAATTGTTTGGGCTCCTCTTTGAGCCAATGTGCCATAAACCACACACGTTTGGAATTCATGTTTCGCAAGAAACAAGTTCCACCTATGCATGCACACAAACCACGGCATACACATGCTCCTCACGTTCACACTCATAACACAATGTATGCTTATGTGTACACATGTACACACTGTGGACGTAAGGGCCACCTTGCTAAGTTTTGTTATGATAGAATATATGATGTAAATTTAGCAAATAAATTTGTTTGGACTAGAAAAGGTGCTAACCCCCATGGACCCAAAGAGTTTTGGTACCAAAATCTACCCCTATGGTATTTGATGTAGGTGTGGACTCTCGCTTAACGTGAGAGCATTGGTGCCTTGAGGTGGATGCGTTCCATGCTTAAAGGTGACTATTTTGGATGCATCACTGTCAAGGGGAGTTTGGTGGGAGGACCACCTTGGTTTGAAGACATAGAGATGTACCCTCATGGTTTTGATAACGATCTCTAACTCCTATTTATGTTTACATGCTTTCATTGTTGATTTTAGCATGTTTGATGTTTCATGAGTATTATGATAAATGCCATGATAATTAGATTTGTGACATATATGTATAGTATTTGACTTACACCCATGTTCATATGGATTATTATTTTTGTGTACTCACTTTAGTTTATCTATTGTATATATCCTAGTCTAATACATGTGTATTTACTTAATGATCATATTGTTTTATGTTTCATTTTATGCTTTATGATTTGATTACATGTTTAGATGTTAGTTTTCATTAAAACTTGAGTATATACTTGTACAACTAATGAGCCACAAATAGATTATTATATATTTGTGCTTGACTTATTTGTACTCATTAGATGTACTAGTATAGCCTAGTTTGATGATTCATACATTTTGACTTGTATTCCCTATTTTTGTGGATATTTTTCATGTTTGTGATTAGCTTCATGTATGTGTCTATTTTGTCTAAAATAATAGTTATGCATATACATCCTTCAGCCACTTGCTTTCATGCATATATTTTTGTGGACTCGCTCATATTTGGATATGTATGTATACTCTAGTTTGTACTAAACATACATATACCTTGAAGTAGATTTAGTTTTGATAATTTTTTTTTTGAATTTCACATTGAGCTTATGCCCATTTCCATGACTTTGTATTTCACAATATATTTGTACACTCACATCATTCTTGTTTACTCATAATATGTTTTCATGAGACTATATGTGCTTATAGACCTTTGAGTGTTTGATGATCATGTGATTTTCATGTTTCATGGATATTCTCTTATTTATTCCTTACTTGAAGGATTTCGTACTAGTTTTACAAGTTTATCATTAAACTAGTTGCGTATTCTTCATGTGGTTGAGTTTTCAAACGTGTTATAATTATTTTTAAACTTATTTTTGAAAACCCCTACCCATCCAAAGGGTGGTTGGTTGGGCAACCATGCCTTTTATGCATTATTGAAAATCTATTTAAACATGTGCATGAAATGGGTGGTAGGGAGTATGAGTTATACACTTGATTCTCATTGTGTTTTCAATTGGTATTACAATTGATACTATTTTGTATACTCATATTTGTTTCTATATATGTATGCTTCAACTTCAAATAGTATCAATTTCGATTGGTATTTATATTTTCATACATATATATGTGTTTTGATTGTACTTACTATATATCTTTGAGCACAAATTTTATCATACTAAGCTTGATTTAGTCCTTAATGATAATTATTTTTAAATTGGTATCTTATACAAGCTTATGCATCGTTTTCGTTATTATTTTATAAAGGGGGAGAAAATTCATGTTTTATCTTTCAATCGGTTTTGTTTACAATTGGTATCTTACTCCCACTCTTTATATTGAAAAATGATATCTCAGTTTTCATTTTGGTTTCCTACGCTCCTAATGAATATTATTTTTTAATTGTATATGTTTCATTTTCAATATTGGTATCAAGAATCTTAAATTGATAGTATTCTCTATTTGGTATCTCTATTGCAAAATAATTTTAGTGTTAAAACCAAAATGATTGGTTTATGTTTTTCAATTGGTATCAAAAGTGTAAAATATTTTCAATTAGTACTAATTTTTACAATTGGTATCAAGATTACCTATATGTTTATATCTTTCAATTGGTATCATTTTGATTTGTATTGCTTATATGCAAGGGAAGCTTAACATCTTCTTTATATATAGATTCATGTTGAGTATATGTCATATTGAAGTGATAGACCTTTCTTTGGGTTGTAGTAAACGTATGTATTAGGAGCTTCACATCTCCTTTTATACATTGCATATTTTGCTTTATGTAGTTAGGGTTTAGTCATCTCTTTTCATATAAATGCATGTATGTAGGGGGAGTTAACTTCACGTCTCTCCTCTTCATGAATGTATATAGCATATATACCTTTATCGTTTGATTTATGCAAAAAGGGAGAAAAATATTGTTTAGCCCTGTATTATTTGCACCCCTTTGCTGGTGAATTGACAAAAAAGGGGAGAGATATTTTAGAGTTTGATATATGAATGTTTGTTTATATGCATGTTTGTTTAAATTTGTTATCTTTTACCATTGGTATCAAAAGCATCTTTTGTTGGTATTGGTATCAAGTGCATCTTTTATTGTTTTGTTGGTATCAAGAGTTTTTATTGTTTTCAAGAGCAACATTATTTTTAGGAACATGTTTATTTTAAAATAGAGTTTTTATTGGTATCAAGAGCAATATTGTTTTTAAGAATATGTTTATTTTAAATTTAATGTCAAAAGCATGTTTAGTTCATTGGTATAAAAGATCATGTTTGTTTTATGCATATTTATGCATATTTATGTTGAGCATTCATTGCATATCTTTATTGTTTATTGCTATGCATGAGTTAAGAGGGAGCTTCTATGAAGCTTAACTTTAATCCATGCATATATAACTCCATGAGTTTTGTCATCATCAAAAGGGGGAGATTGTTGGCCCAGAGGCCCTTCACTCTAGTTTTGATGATGATTAACTCATGTTGTTATAGTTTACTAATAATCTTGTGATATTTAGTTTCAGATATTTGATCAAGATATTAGTAGGTGATTAGCTTCAACAAAGGTTTTGGAGCTTTCACATGGTGATTCAAGAGCTCGAGCGTCAAGTTCACATCTAGCACTCGGTTAGAGTCAAGCTCGGTAGATCACATTTGGATCGAGTCGACTTGGAGACGGCGTTCCATAAGAAGACATCGGTTTGTTTAGTTTAAGATTTTGTTTAGATCATTGTAAAGATTAGATAGTGTTGATATGCTCAAGTTCACTATACACACACACTTGTTTTAAGTTTATTGGTTTTTGATTTTTCAGTTTAATGAATATTTGATTTCATGTCGAAAACATAGATATACTATATTTCATGTATATTGGATTCTATCCATATACAACATGCTTCAAAGTTATTTAAATATCATGTTTTTGTATTTACATGTATTTTAGAAAAATCGAATTTCCATTTCAAAAATCTAAGTTTCGGAAAATACGGATTTTAGTTTAAGGCAAATTTTCAATCTCACAAAAATGGTTCAAATTGTTTAAAATATGTGTTGAATTTTTATCACACATATTTGTATTTCAAAGATCTAATAAGAACTGATTTTGTAGAATTTATGTGATTTTATGGGATTTAATTAAAGATAAAAACTCAAGTTTTTAAATCTTATATTGGCTAGACTGGCTGTCTACCAGTCGACAGGCCCGGTCGACCGAGGCAGAAGTTGGTCGACCGGTCCGGTCAACTGACGTGCACAGGACGTGCACGCAGCTAAGCTGGTGGGTCGGTCGACTGCCAGAGAGCTTCTGCTCTCTTGAAAAGGCCCCGGTCGACCGACTAGTCGACCGGCAGAGTGTTCTGCTCCCTGTATGCAGCTCCAGTCGACCGGCCAGAGAGTCGTTCCTCTCTGGATCCAGGCCCGATCGACCGAGCGGTCGACTGGCCAGAGAACCGTTCCTCTCTGGATCCAGGCCCGGTCGACCGAGCGGTCGACCGGTGGCTCAACGGTCATAAATTTGACCGTTGGCCGGTCGACCGGAAGGGCAATTCTGCCATTTCCAGCTGCCAACAGACAAATTTCATTTGGGACTATAAATACCCCATATTTGAGTTAGTTTTCAACAAGTTTTTAGATAGCAATTTTTTCCACTTTTACAAGTGTTTAACAGCAAGTTTTCATAAGAGTTTTTGGTTTAAAAGATTATTCTTTATTTGTTTTCAAGGGTTAGAAAAATCAAAGAAAAATAGAGTATTTGGGATATTTGTGTTGTTCTTCATTTCTATCAAATTCTAATTGTTTTTCCAAGTATTTTTCTTTGCTATTTGATTTTCAAGCACCTTGATTTTCTCACACTTGAGCATATCATATCTATCCTATCTATTAGGATCTTGTTTAGTGAGAAAAGGTTTGGTTTGTGGTTATTGTGATCACCTTGTGTTGTAAACCACATTTGCTTGTTGTTGGTATCTCTCTTGTGTAGAGGTGATTGTGGAGGTTGAGTTAGAATCCCTCCCTGTTTGGTTGACGGTGGAAGTGAGGAAGTAAGGAAGTGAGGAATTGGTAATAGTTCCCTTTGGAACTTGGGAATTGGTTAGTAAGTTTTCCGGTGTTTGGATATTATTAGGAAGTGTGATTTGGAAAATGTTATGTCTTTTCTGGTGTTTGGATGGTAATATGAAAGTGAAAGTGAAAAAGTTGACTACAAAGTTGACCGCAAAATAATATTAAAATAAAAATTAATTAAGAAAAATAAAAAAATAGACTGTAATTAGAATGCAAGTGAGATTTACATGATCAAAAAATTAACTGTTTTGTGCTACAACTTATTACAAATGAGATTTACATGACCACAAAATTAACTGTAGCACTTTGGAAGTGAGGAAATGGTTGTGTAAAAGAGAAAGAGAGAAGGAAAAGGAGTTTTCTTATTTTCCTTTTCTGGTGTTTGGATAGATAGGGAAGTAAGCAATTATACTTCCTCATTTCCTTACTTCCGCTCACTTCCTTGCATCCAAACACCTGGCCTTGAGCCTAATCCCTCTAGTGAGAGGTGGATTGTTGTTTGGCTAAGTGCCTATCCCTCAGTGTAAGGTGATATTTGTTTGGCTAAGTGCCATCCCTCTAAGTATAAAGGTGATTGAGTTTGTTGGTACCCCTCTAGTGAGAGGTGGATATTATGGTTGTTTGTGCCTTGCCTCTAGTGAGAGGTTGTATTTGTTGGAGAGAGGAGTTGTGTACTCCCAAATTGTATTTGCCCAAATCCTCAGTAGAGGTTCCCTGTGTGGGAAGTCCTATGTGGACGAGTTAGTGAAAATCTTTCTGTGTGAAGGCAGGGACGTAGAGCTGTGTGCTCGAACATCGAAACATATCCTTGTGTTTGCGTTTGATCCACTTTCTCTAACTCTCTCTCTCTTTTATATTGTGCCTTGCATTGATTCATATTGTTCATTCATATTTATATGCTTGGTATTGATTGTGTGTGTGCCATACTTATGTTAAACCAAGAGAGCTTCATATAGCACCTCAACTCTTATTCAGAGGAATCAAGAGGAGTTAGTCCAGAGCCCTGCACCGGGAATTCGGCTACACCTTTGGTTACACTAAGTGTGTTGCATTTGAGTTTTTAAATTCCGCATCATTTGTCATTAGATTAGCCTTACACCTATTTACCCCCCTCTAGGTGTACTTTCAAAATCATAGACAAATATTCTTTACTTAAAGTGCGTCTAAGTGCCTCTAGGGCTTGTGCATTGGCTTCTATATGCTTGTTATTATCAAGATAGGATTTCTTGGTAGTAGCAAGGTAAACATGCAAACCTAGGGCTTTTAAATAAGCACTCATCCTAATCTTCCATATATCGATGTTAGAAACATCAAACATCAAAGGGGCAAGGTAATCCATGAGTGTAAACTATATGTATGCAAATACAACATTAGGTTTGCTAACCAAGATCTCACTCCTAGGTGGTTAAACCTAATATCAGGAGCGTAGGTTCTGATACCAATTGAAAAATACACCTAGAGGGGGGTGAATAGGTGTATGGCTAATCTAATGACAAATGATGCGGAATTAAAAACTAATTGCAGCACACTTAGCGTAACCAAAGAGTCTAGCCGAATTCCCGGTGAAGGGAACTGGACTAACTCCTCTGGATTCCTCTAAATAAGAGTTGAGGTGCTATATGAAACTCTCATGTTTCAACACAAGTGAGGCACACAAACAATACCAAGCATATAAGATATGAGCAATATGAATGAATGCAAGATATGTGTGAGAGAGAGAGAGTTAAGAGATAGTGGATCAAATGCAAACACAAAGATATGTTTCGAGGTTCGAGCATCCAGCTCTACGTCCCTGCCTTCACACAGAAGAATTTTCGCTAAGGCGTTCACACAGGACTTTCCACACAGGGAACCCCACTGAGGATTTGGGTAATATGAATTTAGAGTACACAACTCCTCTCTCAAACAACAACAACCTCTACACAAGAGGTAAGGTACAATAACAATCACCTCTACACTCAGAGGGATGGGCACTTAGCCAAATAACAATCACCTCACACTAGAGGGATAAGGCAATTAGCCAACACTCCAACCACAATCACCTCTACAATTAGACGGACAAGACACTAAGCCAAACAACCATAATCACCTCTACACTTAGAGGGATACCAACAAACCCAAACACAACCTCCACAATCACCTCTACACAAGAGGGATACTCAAAGCAAAGAAAGATTACAACTCTTGATGATCACAAAGATCACAAAACAACTTTGGTGATCACAAAGACCCCAAACTAATTTTCCTCACAAAATAAGATTCTATAGATAGGATAGATATGATAGCTCAAATGTGAGAAAAACAAAGAGTTTGAAAATCAAATTCACAAAGAAAAAATCTTGAGAAAAACTCTAGATAGAAATATAAATGAAGATCAAAATCAATTCCCAAAGACTCTCTTTTTCTTTGATTTTTCCAACCCTTTAAAATAAATTAAGATAAAATATTTTAGCCCAAAAACTCTTTTAAAAACTTGCTGTTAAACACTTGTAAAGGTGGGAAAAAATTGCTCTCTAACAACTTGTTTAAAACAGCCCAAGAGGGGGCTATTTATAAGCCACCAAAAAATCTGCCCGTTGGCAGTAGGAAAGGGCAAAATTGACCGCCCGGTCGACTGGCCAACGGTCATATTTCTGACCGTCATGCTCTGATCGACCGCCTGGTCGATCATGCCAAGCCATCGTTGACCGCCCGATCGACCGGCCAACACCGGAGAGTTGGGTGCTTTCAGTCGGTCGACCGCGCGGTCCACCAGCCGAATTAGCTGGCCATGTGCACATGCTCGTGCACATAGGTCGACCGTTTCGGTCGACTGACCACTGATCCAATCAACCGGTACTATCGACCGCCAGTCAATCTGGCTCGAGATTAAAAGATTTGAAAACTTATCTTTTTAACTTCCATAAAATCTCATAAAATCACATAAATTCCACAAAAATAAGTTCTTATAAGATCTTTGAAATACAAATATGTGTCATTAAAATTCATCACATATTATAAACAATTTGAACCATTTTTGTGATATGAAAATTGTCTCATGATAGGATCTTCTTGAGGTCAATTGGAATAGAGTTTCATGAAGTTGCTAAGTGGGAGACATGTTCGTTAGTCGGCTCGTATGGTATTTCTCTTCAGGTTAAGTGATAGGAAGGATTGTATGATTGATGGCCCACATTTATTGTGTTATTCTTTATTACATTTTCACATTTATCATTTAATAAATCTGCTAAATTTCTTATCTTAAATGTCTATTTTGCAGAAGATAATCATGGGGAGAAAGAGGATAAAATCAAATGTATATCAGTTAAATTCAGATTTAACTAGATCTATTTAGTTAGAGGAGGATGATCCGAAATCCAATTGGTTAAATTCAGTTTTGGTGAATTAAGTGATTAAATTTAAAGATCAACCGAGAATAACATCAAATACAGAGTCCAAATCCAAAGGGATAAATAGATAGAGAGAGAATCAACAGATGAGATGAAGCAAATTTGACTTGCAGTTTGACTGGATATATTTTAATATTTGAATCATAACTTTCGCTACTCAAATTCAAATCTAATGATTCAAGGTGATCCAGAAAGAAGACTTAACGTACTACAACTCTTATGTTTATCACTATTTCAAATTCTGTCATTTGATAAGTTATATTCAGCAATCAACACGCTAAAAAGCTGCAGATCAGAATTGAATATCCACATCAAATCAAGTTTGGAGATAAGGGGAGGATTCAAATTTAGAAATATCTAGCTTCCCCTATCTTCATACTCCTCTAACCTCTGCATTTCTCCTATAAATACCTGCAATCTCAAAGGCAAAGGGGGACGATCATACAGAGAAAAACTTTAGGCCAGTTTTCCTTCTTTTTAGTGTAGGTTTTTATTTTTCTTTTTATGTAATTTTTAATTTTATTTATGTAATTCAGAGGAGATCAAAGTTTCAGAGGAGAAAGAGGAGCTTGTACTAGAGGACACTGATGTGAGTTGTTCTTCTTTTCTCTTATTGTCACAAGATTGAATCTATAGTTGCATTTGTAAGTTCTACTTTGTTTTTGTGTTCTTCTTTTTTCTTTCTACTTTTCTTCTTTTTGGTATCAATTGCAATCCAAGTGAGCCTTATACATCGAAAGAGCCTTGCCTTTACGAGTGCCACCGATAGCTCATGACGATGGATTTTTAGTCTCATTCTATATCATTTCATACTTGTATCATCTTGATGATGTAATGTGAAAGAGACGGGAATCAACTCTTATGGGCTATGCGCTGATTGCCTCTAATTTAAGGTAACATCATTGCCACAGATTCAAGGTAAGTATTGAGCCAAAGGAGGTAAGTAATTTTTAGTTGTCTTTCTTTTAATTCTTTAGCTTAGATCACCAACACCATCAACATCCAAATCTTTTTCACTCTTTTTCAATTTCTTTGTACATATCCATTTCTATTTTCTCCACCTTCTCAATCTACCACCTTCTTATTAACATTAACTGTAACTTATATTTTTTCTCTTTTCTTTTAAAGAACTAAAAGAAGATCTTTAACCATTCTTTGTAACTTAAAAGAGAACTTATTAAAAAAGCTTTCATCGCTAGTCCCTCCTTGTGGATCACGACCCGCATAGTCACTTGCTATTGTGGTAGCATTGAGTACTTGCTCTCTTTATTCTAAGTTTTGAAATTCTATATTTTTTGTATGCAGGTAAAACCTCAATCAAATTTTGGCGCCGTTGCTGGGGAGGGACGGTAAGTAATTCTCTTTTTAAGTTTACATTTTTGGTTAAATTTCTTCTTTGTTCTTGGTGTACAGGTTTAACAACAAGGAAATTTTTGCTGCAGTGGACATATAAGTGGCCCTGGACTCTGCTAAGAAAGCAGAGCCCAGAAGCCCTTAGATTTGCTACATTTCAGTGGCAAACTGAGTGAACTACTAACCTATATTTCTGCACGTTGGCTGAAATGTAAAGCTGAATTTCTGTAGCTTTTTATTTCCTTGTTTGTCTCACTGTACATACTTTTTAACCTCAACAGTAAAATGATGTTTGTTAATTGCTTAAAAAATGTTTAGACTTGTATTCCAGGCATTTGTCTAATTACATTTCTTTTACAATTATTATTGAATATAGCTGGAGACAAGGTACGTATGCATATCATATAGTTTAGGAAACATTCTTGGGTGATTATTTGCTTGTTGAATGTTACTTTTCTATATCTTGCACACTTTGCACAATCAATCTTAAGGGCAAAACCCAAATCAAGATAAGGTGGGGAAGTCATTACCCTTCCTTAGCCTACAAACCATCTCCAAGTACGCACTAACCCAAGCCTAACCAAAACTGAGTAGATATTGGCCCTAGGGACATCTCGGACTTATATAGGAGACTGGCCTAAGGGAGAAGTTGATTTGAATTTGACTCTTGCCAAATCGGTGTCTAAGGTTGGGGATTTAGGGGCGAAACCCCGAAGGTTGGTGGTTTGGCATAATTAGGCCTGTTGCTTATGCACGGATACCTCCCACTGATCTTACCCCTACCTAGCTGATAACTTGTGATCAGATTCAGCAATATACCCCTCGTGTACAGTCTAACCAGTTAGGAGTCGTCTAGGTCTAAGGTTTATCCTAACTTAGGTTAGATTTTTTTTCTTTTTATTTGTTTGCTTATTTGTTTGTTTTCTTTGTTTGTGTTTGACATTTCTTGTGTGATATGACTTATAACAATAATTTTTCCAATTTTAATGGTAATCCATGTTATACCCCGACTTTTTTTTAGATATTACCAACCTGACATATCATAACTTTAACCAACCTAGTGTGCCGGATTGGTGTTATTTGAATCATTACGTGTCCCAGTACCAATGCTATGAACATGACTGGAATAATCATCACTACTCTTCACAGAGTCAATGGGGATACAACTCCCCCGAGTCATATTGTCAACTACCCTACCAACATCCAGCTTCATATACTCCTTCTCCTGAACAACCATTAGAAGAATCAATTGACAGGGAAAAGAGGATGGAAGTCTTAGATGAGCTTAAGCGACGAATTCAAATTTGAGAAGACTCAAAATTTTGTCAAAATTTTCAAGTCACAGATCCTTACTCTATTTTTCAAGGAGAACATGCCAACTTAGAAAAGAGTATGAAAATCATGATTCAATGCCAAAATGATCCACTCGATATGATAGAAGTAAGAATTAGCAGATTGGAGAATATACGTAGGAATGAGAAAACTCTCCCTATTCAATCTTTGACTATTCCCAATACTTCTAGCCATATTGATAAAAACCAAGAATCATGGTATCTTGAAGACTTTGCCCAAGATTCAGTTTCACCACAAAATCTTGAACTTGACCAATATCAACTCATTAACAAGTTGGTAAGTTTTCACTTTAATGAGATTGAACTTGATCATGAATGTGAACCCGATCCCCAACTTTGTGATTCAGTTTTCATCTTCGAATCTATGTTGACTCCAGTATTCTTACCCAATTGGGACCAATTTTCTGAGCCAACATTTATTCCCGTACCCATAAATTTAGAAATTGAGTCATCAATTTTGGATAATCACATTCCATTGATGGGAAAAGAATGTGAATATCAGTTCTTGGGCTTGGACTCAACGCTTGAACCAAAACTTACTCTCGAACCCAAAGTTGATTTTTTTCGAGTTAGTATTTGTTCCTGAACCTATCATTCTTGAGTCCAAGTCAGCCATTCCACCAAGTCACATTCTTTTATTGGACATAGGTATAGACCATGATAACTCCGTGATGATTTTCCAGGACTGGTCATGTATAGGGAGTAAGTTTCATGATAGGATCTTTCATGATCCTATTCACATTGGAGAATCTAAATATGTAAATAGAAAAGAGGCAAATACAGGTGGATTCCGTGAACCACCATATTATCTTGATTGGGTAGCAACGCTTGACCCAATCATACCACCAGCGGAACCACCACCTTAAGGTAATATTTTCCTTTTCCTTCTTCTTTTTCATGCATCTATGCATTAATTTATATATTGAGGACAATGCATGAGATACGTGTGGGGGAGGGTTCTAACATAACTTAGGATTTCCTTTTAGGTTCTAACATAACTTAGATTTTCTTTTTATTATTCAAAAAAATATTAACATTTTCTTTACTTTTAAAACTTTTTGAAAATTGAAACAATATTTTAACATATTTTTTTGTAAGAAATTAAGTCAATTTTAAAGAATAGAAGAATCATAATTAGGATTTCTTATACTTAGTCAAAATAAGATTATTTGTTTGATTTCTAAGGTTAGGAAGAAAATTTGTGAAAGTAATTTAGTCTTAATCTTTACCTTGAAGAAATATGCACACCTTATACACTTACATACTTAGGGTTCAAAAATAAAGATTCTTATGCCTTATAAAAAGAAATATATATATATATATATCTATGAAAAATAAACAAATCTAATTATTGATTAGTTAGGTGCTTTGACATAAGAAAGCCTTGGTATTTATGCAAAAGATAATTAGATAAGTTTAAAAATATATATATAAATTCTCTGATTAAGCTGGGTATTTGTGCCTCATGAAGCATAAGTATTCACACCTAAAAGGGGTACATTTCATAAATAAAAACCCTTAGTTTTGTGGCCTTGTCTGCTCAAGTATTTAAGTCCTTAGGGGTGTTTCTCACCTAGTGCCCTAAGACTGTCCGGTTTGGATGTCACCGACTAAAGGTTCATTACATGGGCAGATTAGAAAGCCTAATGGAATTGAGGAATAAATATCACCAAAAATAAATATAAATAATGCATAGGAATTAGAGTTAAAGAACCATTAGTCAAAATTTTGTGATCACGAAGGTGAATATGACTTAGGGTAAAATAATAGACTAGATGAAAAATATAGTTTGACTCCTTGCCTTAATTGATAACAAGTTTTTGAATAAAGACTAAGTTTAGGAATGAAAAGTTCAGTTTTCCTATAATTATAAATTACTTAATTCTTACAATAATATTTCAAATATTTTTCTCTTTCAAATGTGTTTTCAAAATACTAATACTTTATTTCTCTTTCTTTATGGATTTTGTGGGTGTAATCCACTGAAAATCCTCACGAGACAAAACTTGTCCTCTAGGGGAAATCTAGAGGTTTCACGGCTTGTTACACATGCTCAGTACAATCGCGTAACCTACGAAAGTGGTCTAATAATCTTTGATTTAGTTTTATTGTTTTGCTCGAGGACGAGCAAAAGATAAGTGTGGGGGTGTGATTGCACACATTTATTGCATTATTCTTTATTATATTTTCACATTTATCGTATAATAAATCTGCTAAATTCCTTATCTTAAATGTCTATTTTACAGAAGATAATCATGGGGAGAAAGAGGATAAAATCAAATAAATATCAGTTAAATTCATATTTAAGTAGATCTATTTGGTTAGAGGAGGATGATCCCAAATCTAATTGGTTAAATTCAGTTTTTGGTGAATCAATGGTTAAATTTAAAGATCAACCGAGGATAACGTCAAATACAAAGTTCAAGTCCAAAGGGATAAATGGATAGAGAGAAGATCAACGGATGAGATGAAGCAAATTTGACTCAAATTTTGACTGAATATATTTTACTATCTGAATCATAACTTTCTCTATCAAAATTCAAATCTAATGATTCAAGGTGATCCAGACAGAAGACTTAAAGGGCTACAACTCTTATGTTGCTCACTATTTCGAATTCTGTTATTTGATAAGTTATATTCAGCAATCAACACGCCAATAAGTTACAGATCAGAACTGAATATTCACATCACATCAAGTTTGGAGATAAGGGGAGGATTCAAGTTCAGAAATATCTAGCTTCCCCTATCTTCATACTCCTCTAACCTCTGCATTTCTCCTATAAATACTTGCAATCTCAAAGGCAAAGGGGGACGATCATGCAGAGATAAACTTTAAGCCAGTTTTTTCTTCTTTTTAGTGTAGGTTTTTATTTTTTCTTTTTATGTATTTTTTAGTTTTATTTATGCAATTCAGAGGAGATCAAAGTTTCATAGGAGAACGAGAGTGAAGCTTTTACTAAGAGTGACACCGGTGTAAGTTGTTCTTCTTTTTTCTTATTGTTACAAGATTGAATCTAAGTTGCATTTGTAAGTTCTACTTTTGTTTTTTGTATTATTCTTCTTTCTTTCTACTTTTATTCTTTTTGGTATCAATTGCTATCTAAGTGAGTCATATATCATCGAAAGAGCCTTGCCTTTACGAGTGTCACCGATAGCTCATGACGATAGATTTTTAGTCTTATTCTATATCATTTCATACTTGTATCGTCTTGATGATGTAATATGGAAGAGACGGGAATCAACTCTTATGGGCTATGCGCTGATTGCCTCGACTTCAAGGTAACATCATTGCTACAGATTCAAGGTAAGTATTGGGCCAAAAGAGGTAAGCAATTTTTAGTTTTCTTTCTTTTAATTCTTTATCTTAGATCACCAACACCATCAACATCCAAATCTTTTTCACTCCTTTTCAATTTCTTTGTACATATCCACTTCTATTTTCTCCACCTTCTCAATCTATCACCTTCTTATTAACATTAACTGTAACGTAAGATTTTTCTTTTAAAGAATTAAAAGAAGATCTTTAACCATTCTTTGTAAGTTAAAGAGAACTTGCTAAAAAAGCTTCCATCGCTAGTCCCTCCTTATAGATCACGACCCGCATAGTCACTTGCTATTGCGGTAGTATTGAGTACTTGCTCTCTTTATTCTAAGTTTTGAAATTCTGTATTTTCTATGTGCAGGTAAAACCTCAATAAATGATGTATTCTGTTTGGATAGCTGAGCTGAAGTTGAAAGCTTACAATTGATATTGGAGTTTGGCGAGAGTTTCAAGTGGCAACGACAAACTTAATTTGGATCTATTGAGATCAGTGAAAATTAATTATACGTGAACTGGCGATTCATTTGAAGGAACAGGTTTCGTGCTTTGGCCAAGTTGAGATCATGTGTTGATTTCACTAAGATCGTGTGTTAATTTCGTTCGGAGCGCTCAAGCTCAGATCGTGTGTCGATTTCACAGAGATCATGTGTCGATTTTGCTAGGTGCCAGGTGTTTGACGGTGTTCGGCTCAGATTTGAAAAATCTTCACCAAGATGGAGAATTGTAGAGAGAGGAAGATAAAGGAGATAAAGGAAGATAACACGGAGACCGGAAGTCAAAGGAAGCAAGAACGGCGCATGCAGCAGGCCAGGACAGGGCCTGGTCGACGCGCGGTCGACCTGTGGACAAAACCCGGTCAACCACTCAGTCAACCGATGTGCATGACGTGCACAGGGATGTCCTGGTCGACCATAGGAAAGAATCGGTCGACCGACTGAAAGGCCTCAGCTCTCAGTTGGTCCCAGTCGACCGCCCGGTCCACCGAGGACAAGGGTCGGTCGACTGGTGGTCGACCGACATACGCGCTTTGCTGACCTTTCTGGATTTAGATTCCTTTTCTGTTTTAAGATCGAATCCAATCAGGATTTCCTAAATCCCTGGGACGTTGTGGCTATAAATAGGGGCTAGAGCCTTCATGTACTGTATCTCTGAAAATCCCACCGAAAATCTCCCTTGAAAATTCTTTGAAAAAGGAATAAGTTGTAATTGATTGTTGAATCAATAAAATCTCTCTCCCCCTTACCCCGAGGCCGTAGGTGATTGGTTGCTAAATGTTGCATATTTAATGTTACATTTCCATACTTATTTTAGAATAAAAGCCTGCATTGTCCTAATTATTTGTTTAATTTATTTGCAGGCCCAATCCTTAAGGAGATGAAGAGAAATGAGCCCAAAAGCCCACCAGAATTCTGAATTAAATCAGAATAAATTCGCACACACAAAATCAGGGCAAAATCAAGAGATTAAACCGGTTGAGAAGAATCCTCTCAAAATCGATCGGTTAAAGCCAAGAAATCCAAGGTCATTTCGTCAGAATCCGGAGCTCAAACGACAAAACCAACAAAGGATAAAGCCAGAAGAAACCCCCGGAGAGACCCACCAACAGGGTGTGGCCATCTGGCCACACCCTGGCCACGGAAACGCGGCTTTGGCCGCGTTTCCGCGGCAATCTTGGGGAGTTACGGGGAGCGTTTGCTCCCCCGACCTCCCCGGGATTCTGGTTGTTGGGTTTATGCCTATAAAAGGCCATTATCTGCGCTGAAAATGGGAGGCCAATGCAGATTAGGATTTAGCTTAGTTTTCATTTCTTAGTTTAGGTTTTTAGTCTTTCTTTTTATGTAATTTGTATGTAACTTAGGGTAGAAGAAGATTCATGTAAGTAAGAGAGAGGGGCTGATGTTGAGAGTGACACCGACAATGTACCCTACTCCTTTCTTTCATTGTCTCAGCAAGTAATAAAGGTAAATGCTTTGTTTGTTTTCTATTCTGCTTTACTTTACATTTGTTTTTGCTTTCCTCTTCCTCTTCTACTTTACCTGGTTGTATTTGTTGAGTGTACAAGTGAATTCCAAAGCAAGTATAACCAAGCTACGTGAGAGCCAGCGATAGTTCATGAAGACGTTCTCCTCTTCCAAGATCCGCATCACTTCGTTCTTCTTATGCTTGACGATATAATGTGCATGGGGACTGAGCTCGAGTTTATGATCTATGCGTTGAACGCCTCCGAAGCAAAAAGGTAGAACTTGCAAAAAGGTTTCCAAGTAAGTCATCAATCAACCTAGGTAAGTATCTCTTCACTTTTCTTTCTTTCTTTCTTTCTTAGTTTAGATCACCAACCACTTCTTCCAAATCGTTTTCATTCTTCTTTCCACTTCATTGTACATAATCGCTTTCTTTTGTTGTCTGAATTTTCCAACTTCTTCATCCTCCATTTTCTACTAACTTTAACTATACTTTCTTTTTCCATTTTTATAACTTTAAAACAGAGAAGAACTTTCGCTTATTTTCTTAACGATTTCAATAAAGAACTGTAAAGCTTCCATCGCAAACCCTCCTTGTGGATCACGACCCGCATAGCCACTTGCTATAGCGGAAGAATTGAGCACTTGCACATTTTCTTTCTTAAGTTCTATAATCTCGTATTTTTGTGCAGGTTGTACCTCAATCAAATTTTGGCGCCGTTGCCGGGGAGGATAACATGTTTTATTGAAATCTGAATTTTTTTTAAAATTTTTTTAGAACTAAACGAATTTTCTTCTCTGTTGCAGGTTACAGGGCAAGCAAAGCAGGAAATTAATATTGCAGTGACATACAAGTGGCCTTGGGCCTCTGCTCTAGAAAGCAGAGACCAAGGGCCCTCTGAATTGCCGCGTTTTCACGGCAAAAGCCGCGGATCCGCGGCAAGGACGAGTTGACTACTAACAGGTTTTTGCAGGGCTGCTTGCTTTGCAAATTCTAGTTCTCTACAATTCTTTATTTCCTATATGCCATCACATAAGCCTGCTAAATAATCAACAGTAAAACGTTTGTTGCAAATGTTAAAAATTGATTAGACGTTTGCATTTTAGGCACGCGTTTTTTTTCAATTCATTTATTTTTACTGTTGAAGAGTGCTGGCAAGGTACGTATGCATTGCATTTAGCATAGGACTCACTCCTTGGTTGATTTATATCGCTTTGAGTGAATCTTACATATCTTGTACACTTGCACTAATTGATTTTAAGGGCACCAACCCAATAACAAGATAAGGTGGGGATTTAATCACCCTTCCTTAGCCCAAAAATCAGAATCCAAGCACTCACTAACCCAAGCCTAACTTAAAATGAGTAGACGTTGGCCTTAGGGACATCTCGGACTCAATTAGGAGATTATCCTAAGGGGGAAAGGTGTTGGAACTTGACTCTTGTCAAATCAGTGTCTAGGAAAGGGATTAAGGGCCGAAAGCCCGAAGATTGGTGGTTATTTAATTAAGGAACGTCTTTGACGGAAAACCTCCCACCAATCTTGCCCTACCTGGCTGATTAGCTTGTGGTCAAAGTTTACATTAAACCTCCCGTGGACAGTCTAACCAGTTAGGAGTCGTCTAGGTCTAGGTCTACCCTAACTTAGGTTAGAATTTTTTCTTTCTTGTTTGTTTATTTGTTTGCTATTCTTTCTTTTTTGTGTGTATTCTATTGTGTGATATGGCCTATAATAATAATTTTTTCAACTACAATAATAATCCATATTACACACCGACTTCATTTTCGGATATTACCAACCCGGCATATCATGACTTTAACCAACCTAGTATGCCGGATTGGTCTTATCCGAATCAATATAACCCATGTCCCCCATCTAATAACTATAATGTCCATAATAATTTTAACTCTTCACCGAGTCAGTGGGGATTCACCTCCCCCGAGCATAATTATCAACCAACTTGTCCTCCTTCTCCACCTAGTCCACAATATTTTCAAGATTCATACTCAGTTCCACCCGTCCAAAATAGGAACCATCAATTTTGGAAAGGAGTATGCGTGAGTCCAAACAACAATCACAAAATCTGATGGACTCACAATTTCACTACCACTTCCAAAATAACTCTTCATCTTTTCAACAAGACAATGAACCCATCAACTATGAAAAGATGCTTGAAGCCATGACTCATGCTCAAAATGCTAGAAATCGTGACATATATATGATGGTCGAATCTCTACGTTCCCACCGTCCTGATGTCACTTACCATTCTGTTAGAGCCGAAGAGTCATGTTGTTTTGGAAATCAAGATTCTATTTTAGAACAACCATTTGAACTTGCCCAAACTCCAAATTTTGAAAAAGATATTGACAGTTTAGCAAGTTATCCTTTTCCTGAAATAGAACTTGAAAATGAATATGATCCTGATCCCCAACTTAGTGATTCAATTCTACTTCCTGGTTCAATTATGACTCCGTATCTTCACCTGATTTTAATCTTTTTCCTGAGTCAACATTGAATCCTGTGCCAATTCATCATGAAATTGAATCACCCATTCTTGAGGATCATATTGAACTTGACCAATTATACAATTTTGAAAATCCTATTGACAAATTGGCAAGTTCTCAATTTTTTGATATTGAACTCAATGAGATATGTGACCTAGATTCTCAAATCTGTGATCCAGTTCAACTTTCTGAATCAATATTGACTCCTGTTGTGTTACCAAACTTGAGTAATATTTTAGAGTCAGTTTTGATTCCTCCACCTATCATTCCTGAACTGGAATCACCCACATTAAGTCACATTCCATTGTTAGAAAATACATGTGGACTAGAGTTTCAACTTCTTGACTTGGACCCGCTTCTAGAACCAATTTCAACTCCTGAACCTTTACTTGATTTAAGTCACCTTCCCGAGTCGATATTAGTTCCTGTCCTTCCTGAGTCCAAGTCAACCGTTCTATCATTTCATACTCCTTTCTGGACGAGGTGGTTGACAAATTTGACTCCGAAATCAATTATGGAATATGAAAATTAGATGGGGTTAAATATTTCATAAAGATCCTTCATGGATTTATCTTTTTAATGGGTTATATTAAAGATATTTCTGGTGGGTTCCTCCGAGACCCAAGAAAAGTTGATTGGGCCATGTTTCGTGGACCAATCAGACCACCACCGGAACCACCACCTTAAGGTAACCATTTTCCTTCCCTTTCTTCTTTTTCATGCATCTATGCATTAATTCATACATTGGGGACAATGCATGAGATAAGTGTGGGGGAGGGTCTAACATAACTTTTCTTTTTCTTTAAAAAAAAAATTAACATTTTTCTTTACTTTTAAAAAACTTTTTGAAAAATAGAAACAATATTTTGACTTATTTTTGTAAGAAATTAAGTTAATTTTAAGGAATAGGAAAATCCAAATTAGGATTTCTTATACTTGGTCAAAATAAGATTATTTGTTTGATTTTTAGAGTTAGGAAGATAATTTGTCAAAGTAATTTGGTCTTGAACTTTACCTTGATGAAATATGCACACTTCATACACTTACACACTTAGGGTTCAAAAACAAAGATTCATATGCCTTATAAAAAATATATATATATAAACAAATCTAATTATTGATTAGCTAGGTGCTTTGGCCTAAGAAAGCCTTAGTATTTATGCAAAAGATAATTAGATGAGTTTGAAAAAAAAAACAAATCTAATTATTGATTAGCTAGGTGCTTTGGCCTAAGCAAGCCTTAGTATTTATGCGAAAGATGATTAGACAAGTGAAAAGAAAAATCCTCTGATTAAGCTGGGTATTTGTGCCTAATAAAGCATAAGTGTTCACGCCTAAAAGAGGTTCATATAATAAAATCCTTAGTTTTGTGGCCTGGTTTGCTCGAGTCCTTAAGTCCTTGGGGGTGTTTTCTCACCTGGTGCCCTAAGACCGTTTGGTTTGGGAGTCATCGATAAAGGCTCGTTACATGGGCAGATTAGAAAGCCTAATAAAACTAAGGAATAATACCACAAAAAAAAAGTATATATATAAAAATAAATAAGGCATAAGAGTTAGAGTTAATGAACCCTTAGTCAAAATTCTCACAGTCACAAATGCATATGACTTAGGGTAAAGTAGTATAGACTAGATGAGAAGTACAATTTGACTCCTTACTTTGATTGATAACAAATTTTTGAATAGAGACTAAGTTTAGGAATGAAAAATTCGGTTTTCCTATAACTTATAGATTGCTTAGATCTTACAATCATATTTCAAATATTTTTCTCTTTCAAAATGCTCTTCGAAAATACTAACTCTTTATTTCTCTTTCTTTATGGATTTTGTGGGTGCAATCCGCTGAAAACCCTCACGAGATAAAACTCGTCCTCTAGGGGGAACCTAGAGGTTTAACGGCTTGTTGCACATGCTCAGTGCAATCGCGCGACCTGCGAAAGTGGTCTAATAATCCTTAGTATAATTTAGTTATTTTGCTCGAGGACGAGCAAAAAATAGGTATGGGGGTGTGATTGGTTGCTAAATGTTGCATATTTAATGTTACATTTCCATACTTAATTTAGAATAAAAGCCTGCATTGTCCTAATTATTTGTTTAATTTATTTGCAGGCCCAATCCTTAAGGAGATGAAGAGAAATGAGCCCAAAAGCCCACCAGAATTCTGAATTAAATCAGAATAAATTCGCACACACAAAATCAGGGCAAAATCAAGAGGTTGAAATCGGTTGAGAAGAATCTCTCAGAATCGATCGGTTAAAGCCAAGAAATCCAAGGTCATTTCGTCAGAATCTGGAGCTCAAACGATAAAACCAACAAAAGATAAAGCCAGAAGAAACCCCCAGAGAGACCCACCAACAGGGTGTGGCCATCTGGCCACACCCTGGCCGCGGAAACGCGGCTTCGGCCGCGTTTCCGCGGCAATCTTGGGGAGTTACGGGGAGCGTTTGCTCCCCCGACCTCCCCGGGATTCTGGTTGTTGGGTTTATGCCTATAAAAGGCCATTATCTGCGCTGAAAATGGGAGGCCAATGCAGATTAGGATTTAGCTTAGTTTTCATTTCTTAGTTTAGGTTTTTAGTCTTTCTTTTTATGTAATTTGTATGTAACTTAGGGTAGAAGAAGATTCATGTAAGTAAGAGAGAGGGGCTGATGTTGAGAGTGACACCGACGATGTGCCCTACTCCTTTCTTTCATTGTCTCAGCAAGTAATAAAGGTAAATGCTTTGTTTGTTTTCTATTCTGCTTTACTTTACATTTGTTTTGCTTTCCTCTTCCTCTTCTACTTTACCTTGGTTGTATTTGTTGAGTGTACAAGTGAATTCCAAAGCAAGTATAACCAAGCTACGTGAGAGCCAGCGATAGTTCATGAAGACGTTCTCCTCTTCCAAGATCCGCATCACTTCGTTCTTCTTATGCTTGACGATATAATGCTCGAGTTTATGATCTATGCGTTGAACGCCTCCGAAGCAAAAAGGTAGAACTTGCAAAAAGGTTTCCAAGTAAGTCATCAATCAACCTAGGTAAGTATCTTTTCACTTTTCTTTCTTTCTTTTCTTTCTTAGTTTAGATCACCAACCACTTCTTCCAAATCGTTTTCATTCTTCTTTCCACTTCATTTTACATAATCGCTTTCTTTTGTTGTCTGAATTTTCCAACTTCTTCATCCTCCATTTTCTACTAACTTTAACTATACTTTCTTTTTCCATTTTTATAACTTTAAAACAGAGAAGAACTTTCGCTTATTTTCTTAACGATTTCAATAAAGAACTGTAAAGCTTCCATCGCAAACCCTCCTTGTGGATCACGACCCGCATAGCCACTTACTATAGCAGAAGAATTGAGCACTTGCACATTTTCTTTCTTAAGTTCTATAATCTCGTATTTTTTGTGCAGGTTGTACCTCAATCAGTAGGCAAATTACCGAACCTCGTTAAATAATGTGTTGATTTGCTTTCTCTATTGTTTATCTGTTCTTATCGTGTTGTGTACATCTCCGGCTGCATCTGTCTCTGTTTGGTGCGAATTCCTCAGAGAGATTGTTGCCAGGGTGCACGCAACAAATTGAAAATTCAAGAGGATAAATGGGTAGAGAGAAGATCAACGGATAAGATGAAGCAATTTAGATTCGGATTTAGGTTGAACACAGTTAAGTATTTTAAGCATAACGTTCGTTACCAAACGCAAATCTGATGATTCAAGATTCTCCAGAATGTAGACTTAAAGGGTTACAATTCTTTTGTTGATCACTCTTTTCAATTCTATCATTTGATAAGTGATATTAAGCAATCAACATGCCAACAAGTTGCAGATCAGAATTAAATTTTTGGATAAATCAAATCAAATTTGGAGATAAGGGGAGGACTCAAATTCGGAAATAGCTAGCTCTCTCAATCTTCTTTCGCATTCTATCCCTATGATTTTTTCCTATAAATACTTCATACCTCAAAGGCAGAAAGGGCACTATCTCAGAGAAAGAGGTTTAGTTTAGGTTTTTTTTTTCTTCTTCAATGTAATTTTATTTTTTATTTTCTTTTAGGTTAGAGAGAGTGGGAAAAATTATTGTAGAGTGATACTATTATTTTCTTTTTCAAGAGACTTATATTGAAGGTGACATCAATAGAGTTTTCTCACTTTTCTTTATCGTACTCAATCTGGCCAAGCACCGTGCTCAAATTTCTCTTTTTGCTTGCTTTGCTTTACTTAACGCTAAGGTAATTCTTTGTTATGATTCAACGGTAGAGGTAATATTTTTTTCTTTTCTTTTTCACTTCATTAGTTTAGAGCTAAAATTCTTTTTTAGTCTTTTCTTTTTTAATAAATATAACAACAACACCACAATCTCTTCTTCTGCCATTTCCTTCTTAACTTAACATAATAATTTTATTTTCTTTTTATAAAATTGAGGAGATAAATATTAACTAGTTTCGATAAATTAAAAGAGAGAAACTTACACAATGCTTTTATTGCTGTCTCTCGCTGTAGATCACGACCCGTTAGCCCTAGGCTATTGATTGCTAAAAGAAAAGAAACATCAATGAGTTAAGAATATACCGTGTAGCTTGTGGCTAACGGGTCGTGTCCACAAGGAGGGTTTGCGATAGAAGTATTCACGGTTCTTTATTGAAATCTTTATGAAGACAAAACGAAAGTTCTTCATTGTTTTTAAGAAATGAAAATGAAAACGAGTTATGTTAAGATTAGAGAGAAAAATGGTAGAATGAGAAAGTGGAAAAGAATGGAGAATGACTATTTACAAAGAAATGGGAAAAAAAAGCGACTATGTACAAATGAGTTGGGAAAGAAGTGATTTGGAAGATATGGTGTTGGTGATTTAATTTACAGAAATAAAAGAAAAGAAAGAAGATGAAAGAAGTACTCACCTAGTTTGGTTGATGACTTACCTGGAACCCTTACATGTTTTACCTTGCTTTGGAGGCGTTCAACTCATAGGTCATAACATCGAGCTCAGTCCCTGTTCGCATTATATCATCAAGCCTTGCAAGAATGAAGTGATACGGATCTTGAGGAGAAGAACGTCTTCATGAAGTATCGTTGGCACTCACAAAGGCTTTTGTATACTTATACTTCTGGATTCACTTGCAAGCTCATCAAAACAAAAGAGGTAAAGTAGAAAGAGAGAAGAAAAATAAAAGAAAATACGAACATAAACAAATGTTTACCTTTATTGCTTGCAGAAACAATGGAAGAAAGGAGGAGGGTACATCGGTGTCACTCTCAACATAAGCCTCTCTCTCTTACTTACATGAATCTTCATCTAACCTAAGTTTACATACAAATTACATAAAAAGAAAAGAAAAACCTAAACTATAAGAAATGAAAACTAGGCTAAATCCTCTCTCTGCATGGTCGTCCATTTTCAGTGCAAATACTGGCTTTTTATAGGCATAACCCATACGAGGAGGATCCCGGGGAGATCGGGGGAGCAAACGCTCCCCCTAACTCCCCAACCAAGCCGCGGAAACACGGCCAAAACTGGCCAGGTGGCCACACCCTATTGGTGGGTCTCCCCGGGTTCTCGTTCTGTCTTTATGTTTGGTTGGATTTGCAGTTTGGCTCCGAGATTTTGAAGAAATGGCCATTGATCTTTACTTCAACCGATCAATTCTGAGAGGATTCTTCTCAACCGGTTTTCAACCTCTTGATTTTGCCATGATTCAGTGAGCTCGAATTAATTCTGATTTAATTCAGAATTTTGTGGGCTTTTGGCTCATTTCTCTTCATCTCCTTAAGGAATGGGCCTGCAAATAAATTAAGCATTTAATTAGGACAATGCAGCTTTTATTCTATAATAAGTATGAAAATATGATACTAAATGTGCAACATTAGCGACCAATCAGCTATACGGTAAAATTGAGGATCTAACACTGTTCTAAATTTCTGTATTTTTTTGTGCAGGATTGGCTCAATCATATACCCAACATCGCATAAAGTAATTATTTATAAAAGACACAAAGTAGCGGTTACCTTCAATAGATGCCATCTTAGTAGGTCCCAGACATCTGTGTGAATATAATCCAGAATTTTCTCGATACAATGAGATGCGGTGCTAAACTCACCTTGGACTTCTTTCTGATGACGCAATATTCACAAAATTTCAATTTGCAAGTACTGGCATCTTTCAATAAACCTTATTTTGTAAGAGCTTGTAAAGACTTTTCTCCTATATGTCCGAGCCTCATATGGCAGAGTTGGTTGCAATCATTATTTGAATTGTAAAAATAGCCACTTTGCCCTGTAAATGTACTACCTTCAAGTAGTAAAGGTTATTGTGTCGGACGTCCTTCAAAACAATCATTGAGCCTTTAATCATCTTGAGAACTCCATCTCTAATAGATACTTTATGACCCAATGCTTTCAAGGCACCAACAAAGATAAGATTTCTTTTCAGTTAAGGTACATACCTCACATCCTTCAATTCTCGCACCATCTCATCCGACATCTTGACCAAGACAGTACTCATCCCTTCTATATGACATGGACGATCATCACCCATGACCACGAAACATCCATCTAGCTTCTCAAAACTAGAAAACCAATTCCTGTTAGGACATACATAATAGGTAGCTCCTGTATCGATCATCCACTCAGAATCACCTGAGTAACATATGGTAGGAGTAGTGACTGAGAATGAAAATATAGATGAGTCTGAGTCAGATCCAATTACCTGTGAAGTATAACCCTATTGGGTTTGATTACATGTGTAAGATTTTCTTCGATCTTTGACTCTTTTCCATTATTCTTATCCTTAATCCTTGGACAATCAACCTTCCAGTGTCCTAGTTCTTTGCAGAAGACACACTGGTTCTTCTTCTAATCTCTCTAAATCCTGATCTGAACTTTGATCTCCCGCGAACGCCTTTGCCCTTCTGATTGGAACCCCTGCCTCTTACCACTAACGCCTCTGCTGATGTACTAATGGAAGAAGATTGCTTATCCTTCCTCCTCACTTCATAATTTACTAGAGCAGAAGATACATAATTATAGTTAAGTGTGTTGAAGCCTACCAAGTTGAAAGATTTTGATGATGGACAAGCATTTTTACTACATTATGATTACTTAACTTGATATTGAAGATTTTGGGTATTTTTGTGTATTTTTGTGCATTTTAGAAAAATTGTGAAAAGCCTTGAACACATACACAAATACCTAATATAGTCGACTTACCATCCTAGTATAGTCGACTACCATAGTTTATAGTCGACTTTAGAAAACCCCAGTCGACTAAGTTCTTCAAAACAAATGTCCAAACTTTCTGTTTGTTCTCTGACATCAAAATTAGTCAACTTGACCTCCACGTATAGTCGACAAACAGATACCCTAATCGACTATAACATTTCCCAAGTCGACTAATTCCCTCTACAAAAATTTCCCCACTCTCTGTTTTTTGTCTGGCATCAAACTTAGTCGACTTCCCAAAATATATAGTCGACTAACCCCTTATATAGTCGACTAATTATGCCTATATAGTCGACTACAATCAGTTTTCTAGAACTAAATATCTGTATCAGCCAATATATAGTCGACTTACCCCATATATTAGTCGACTAATCTTTGGAAATTTTGTTCTCCTAGTGGACTAATCTCCTATCCTAGTGGACTAATAGCAGTTGATAACTGCTGTGCAGTTGGTGAATTCTGGTGTGTTAACCAACGTTTCAAAATTCAAATTTGGCCTGATAACTACCCTAACTTACTATGGATTTCACCTATAATAGGGGTAATGTCCTAGGGTCAAATCACGAATTCAAATCTAAAGTTTTCAGCCTAAAACTCTCTCCAAAAATTCTGTTTTCTGAAAACCTGTTCCACTTTCAGTTTCTTCACCAAATTCCAAACTCTATTGTGAAGATTTCTGAAATTCCTCCTATAAGAAATCTTGTCCACAAGCACATTCAGATTCAAGGCTTATAGGATCAGTTGTAATCATTCAAAGAGGAGTATTGTACAAGGGCGTCTTCTTGGTGTAGAAGAAAATTGTACAAGGTATTTGTTCTCTTGGTTGTAAAGAGGAGTTGTGCACATTTGGCAAAGGGCTTTTTGTCAAGTGGTGTACAAGGTATTGGTTGTGGGTGTACACAAATCAGGAAGGGAAAATCTCAAGCGATTTGCTTGGGGACTGGATGTAGGTCACAAAGACCGAACCAGGATAACTCTCTTGTCCTTGCGTTTGCATTTTCTGAGTTTATCTTGTGAATTTTTTATTTCCTGCAAGTAGTTTCATTTAAATTTTTATAAATACTATTCACCCTCCCTCTAGTGTTTGTGTTGCTTTGTATATAGATCCTACATTTGGTATCAGAGCAAGTTTAAGGCAACAATCATACGAGGATGGCAACAGAGTTCCCTTCGTCACAATTCAAAGAAGGACATTCTACACAACGTCCACCGCTATTTGACGGATCCAACTACAACTATTGGAAGTATAGAATGAAGATCTACTTGCAATCGCTCAACTACGAACTTTGAAACATCGTAGAAGCACCGTATACCAAACCATCAACCAACTATAACGCTTGGAGTGAAGATCAAAAGAAGAATGTGAACCTTGACGTCAAAGCGATGAATGCTCTATTCTGTGCCTTAACCAAAGAAGAGTTCAACCATGTATCAACAGCCACTTCTGCACATCAAATCTGGCATACTCTTCAGGTAACACACGAAGGCACAAATAACGTTAAGGAATCTAAAATATCTGTTCTTGTCCACAGGTTTGAATTATTCAAATGAAGGAGAATGAAACCATATCAGATATGGTTACAAGATTCACCGACATTACCAATTCCTTAGCATCCCTTGGAAAGGAATTCACACAAGTCGAAAAAGTTCGCAAGATCCTTCGAGCACTCACACCAGATTGGGAGAAGAAGACTACGGCAATAGAAGAAGCGAATGATCTCTCAACATTGTCATTAGAAAACCTTATTGGTAATCTAATGGCATATGAAGTACAACTCGAAGATAGAAAGAAGGACGAACAACAACTTCAATCCAAGAAGAAAGTACTTGCCTTCCATACAACCTCAGATATGGAAAATTCGGATGACGATAAAGAAGAGATGGCGATGCTTTCAAGAAAGTTCAAAAGGTTCTTAAATAAGGTAAGTTTAAAAGAATAAAGATACTAATGATAATCCTACTTGTTTTAAGTGTAACAAACCAGGCCACATAAAGAAGGATTGCCCATTGATGAAATCAAAAGGACACTTCAAGAATTTCAATAAGTTCAACAAGAAGAAGAAAGCCTTCCAAGCAACTTGGGATGATAGCGACTCATCTTCCTCTGACGAAGAAGAAGCAACTGAAACCGCCAATATCTGCTTCATGGCCCAAGAAGATGAGGTACAAGATTATGATGAATTATTAGAAGCTTTTAATGAACTTTTTAATAATTTCAAAAATGAAAAGATTAAAAATAAAGTTTTAACAAAAGAAAATGAAAGACTCAATCATGAAAATGCATTGTTTGTTTCTCAAACATCTTCTTTAAATTCTCAAAAAGATGATTTTGAAAAAGTTATTTTATCTTTAAAAAGGGATAATGAAATTTTCTTAAAAGAGAATTCTTTACTTAAAAAGGAAACTATTTCTTTAAATTCTAGAATTACTATTTTAGATAAAGACATGACTAGTTTCAAAATTAAGTATGAAGATATTTTGAAAAATGTAACTAAATTTAATAAAGAAAAAGAGAATTTAAATGTTTTATTATCTTATCAAAAGATGTCTAACAATCATTTTGGTCTTGGTTTTTCAAAAGATAAGATTTACAGACCTACTCATGTTGGTCTTGGATTTTCAAAAACCAATTTTGTAAAATCTACACATCTTTATAATAATAATCCATATAATTCTTTTGTGAAAAGAAATACTATTTCAAAAAGAATTCTTTTCACAAAAGAATTAGATGCAAATATATATGGTTCCTAAGAATCTAAATAATGTTGATAAAAATGTTTGTATTGCATCTTATATATATGATGTGTGTGATTCTGATAACTATGTTTATACTAACAAGTGGAAACCAAATTCCAATGGATTTGGGTTCCTAAAGGCTAATCTTTTTTGGACCCTATCATAATGGGTACCATACAAATTGTTTTGTCTTATAGGTACCTTTTAAAGAAAAGTGGATACTTGATAGCGGGTGTTCCAAACACATGACCGGACACATTCAACTACTGTCTTCCGTTCAAATCAAAAAGGGAGGTACAGTGATATTGGAGACAATAACAAAGGAAAGGTTATTGGTACTGGCATAGTTGGTAATATTTCAAAACCCTTATTGAAAATGTTCTTTTGGTAAGAGGTTTAAAACACAATCTATTAAGTATTAGTCAATTATGGGATAAGGGTTATAAATTGTCTTTGAAAAAGATGCATGTCTTATTTATGATACTAACATGAAAGATATTTTATTTAAAGGTTTTCGTAACAATAACATTTATGAGTTATCAATGCATATCATCTAATGATAACTTATGTTTACTTGCTTCTAATAATGATTATTTTTTATGGCATAAAAGATTTGGTCATTTGAATATGAAAACTATTTCTAAGATTTCTAAATTTGATTTAGTTAAAGGTCTTCCAAAAATAGCTTTTAAAAAGGATTATTTTTGTGATTCTTGTCAATTAGGAAAACAAGTTAAATCATCTTTTAAATCTAAAGATTTAGTTTCTACCAATAGACCTTTGGAATTGTTGCATTTGGATTTATTTGGTCCTACTCGTGTTGCTTCTTTAAACAAGAGTAGATATGTTTTTGTTATTGTTGATGATTATTTACGTTTTTCATGGGTAATTTTTCTAAAAAATAAAAATGATACTTTTGATGAATTTGCAAGTTTTTGTAAAAGAATTCAAAATCAAAAGTCTCTAAACATAGTCACTATTCGAAGTGATCATGGAGGAGAATTTGAAAATGAATCTTTTGCAAATTTCTGTGATAAGTATGGTATTACACATAACTTTGCATTTCCTAGAGCATCTCCTCAAAATGGTGTTGTAGAGAGAAAGAATAGGACTTTGCAAGAATGTGCTAGAACTATGCTTATGGATAGTAATTTACCAAAATATTTTTGAGCTGAAGCTATTGCTACTGCATGTTATGTTTTAAATCGTGTGCTTATTCGACCTATTTTAAACAAAACATCTTATGAATTGTTTTATAACAGGATTCCAAAAGTTTCTTACTTCAAGATTTTTAGATGTAAATGTTTTATCTTAAATACAAAAGATGCTTTAGATAAATTTGATGCTAGATCCAATGAAGGTATTTTTGTTGGATACTCTACTCAAAGTAAAGCATATAGAATATTTAATAAGAAAACATTTACTATTGAAGAATCATTACATGTTAAATTTGATGAATCCTTGACTAAGCCTATTTCTAATACTTCTCCACATGATGATGATCATATCATAGATACTCCTATTGATAATATTGTTATATCTTCTGATGATACTAACATTTTTAAGGATGATGAGACTTCTACTGAGTTACCTAAAGCATATGTTGAAGTAAGGAATCATCCACATGATTTAGTTATTGGAGATATAAATCAAGGCGTTCAGACGAGATCCAAGTTGAACTACATGACACAAATTGCCTTCATATCACTCATTGAACCGAAGAATATCAAAGAAGCATGTGCGGATGATTTTTGGACAATTGCCATGCAAGAAGAGTTGAACCAATTTGTCAGAAATGATGTTTGAGATCTTGTACAACGTCCTACTGATCATCCAGTCATCGGTACCAGATGGGTCTTTAAGAACAAACTTCATGAATCAGGTCAAGTCATTAAGAACAAAGCAAGGTTAGTAGCACAAGGATACAATCAAGAAGAAGATATTAATTTTGATGAAACTTATGCACCAGTAGCTAGGCTTGAATCTATTCGTATTTTACTTGCTTTTTCTTGCTTTATGAATTTCAAACTTTATCAAATGGATGTTAAAAGTGCCTTTTTAAATGGATTTATTAAGGAAACTGTTTATGTTGAACAACCTCCAGGTTTTGAACATGAAAAATTTCCAAACTATGTTTTAAACTTAAGAAAGTTTTATATGGTTTAAAACAAGCACCCGGTGCTTGATATGATAGATTAAAATGTTTTCTTTTAAATTCTGATTTTAAGATGGGAAGAGCAGATACAACTCTCTTTATTAAACATGTTAATAAAGATATCTTAATCATTCAGATATATGTTGATGATATTTTATTTGGATCTACTAACAATAATCTTTGTCAAGAATTTTCTAAGACCATGCAGAGTGAATTTGAGATGAGCCACATGGGCGAACTTACTTACTTTCTTGGTCTGCAAATAAAGCAAATGAAGGATGGAATCTTCATTTCCCAGTGCAAGTATGCAAAGGAACTTCTAAAAAGATTTGGCATGGAAAATTCTGGTCATAAGAATACTCCCATGAGTACTACTACATTCCTAGACAAAGATGAAAATGGTAAGAATATTGATCAGAAACTCTATCGAGGTATGATTGGTTCATTACTATATATTACTTCAAGTAGACCTGATATTATGTTCAGTGTATACTTATGTGCTAGATATCAGTCAAATCCTAAGGAATCACATCTTAAAGCAGTGAAAAGGATTTTTAGATATCTAAATAACACAACCAATTATGGTTTATTTTATCCAAAATCAAGCACATTTGATTTACTATCATATAGTGATGCTGATTTTGCTGGATGTAAATCTGATCGGAAGAGTACTAGTGGTACTTGTCACTTTTTAGGACATCACTAGTATCATGGTTCAGTAAAAAGCAAAATTTTGTATCATTATAACAACCGAGGCAGAATATATCGCTGCTAGTGTTGCATGTGCTCAAATTTTATGGATGAAACAAACCTTACTTGATTATGGCATGTCTATAACAAACTCACCTATTATGTGTGATAATACCAGTGCTATTAACTTATCTAAAAATCCAGTTCATCATTCACGTACTAAGCATATTGATATTAGACATCATTTTCTACGTGATCATGCTTTAAAAGGTGATATTTCTCTAAATTTTATATCAACTGATAATCAAATTGCAGATATTTTTACAAAACCTCTTAAAGAAGATATTTTTATGAAATTTCGAAGAGATTTGGGTATTTGCAATTTTTCTGATCTTTAAATATTTTTTTAGAATTATTTTAAGGCATTTTTCAACAATTAGTCGACTTATCAAGACCTATTAGTCGACTTATTGAAACCTAGTCGACATAACAGTGATCCAGTCGACTAAATTGCATCAACAGAAACATGGATTTTTTGATCTCTAAAAGTTAGTCGACTATATTTATTAACTAGTCGACTAGTAAGTGGATTAGTCGACTAGTCTCAAACACCAAGTCGACTAACTATGTGAAAAACCTGTGTTCTGATTTTGGTTTTTACTTTCGAAACCCAACCCATTTCATTATTTTTGGATCCGATCTCACTCTCTTTTTAATCCTAACCGTTGATTTGGTATTTACTTTACTTTTCTACCCTTTCCCTCCTCAAAACCCTAGTTTTCACCGTTTCTTCTTTCCAGCCGCTGGACCAGTCGACTACAGCACCAACAGCAGCAGTGAAACCAACTTCTATTTCCTTCAATTTCTTGGTAAATTCGTTCCAATCTTTGCAATTTCCTTCAAATTCTTGCTTTATCTTCCTTTAATTTCAGTTCTAAGCATGTCTAGATCAAAGAAAACCAAGTTCACGCCATCTTCTTCCTCCTCTCAAGTTGATTTTAGGGCTTTTCTGAAAAATCCTGCCCTAGAAGAGGACTTCCTTAGAATTTCATCCTTAGAAATTCTACCCGGTAGATTTGTTAAATATGAGGATTTTTATGATTATGATATTGTCTCATATTTACAAAATTATGGTCTTTTTCATATGTTCTCTACGTATTCTAGGCAAGGCTATTATCCGTTCTTGATTCACTTATTTTATACTAATTTAACCTTTGAAGATAATGAGGATGATGTTCATATATATTCATTGGTTAAAGGTATTAACATCAAATTATCCCCTAAATCAATCGGCCGTATCCTTTCAATTCCTTATCACGGCCTCTCTATTAATGATATTAATATGGATGATGCGGAAGTCTTATCTAGTATTTTTCTTCCAGGACAAGGATTACCTATGACAAACAACAAATTGAAACCAATTCCCCGTCTTATAGGTCGTATCCTTGCCTATAATATTTGCCCTAAAACCGGGAGCTATAACTACTATTCTCGTGAGTTAGCCACTTGTGTCTATGCCATTATGGCTCAACTCGATGTCAATTGGGCAAAAATTATCTTTGATACTATGGTTAAGCCTCATACCTCCTTCCTTCCTTATGGAGCATTTTTGTCACACGTGTTTCAAAAATTTCACATTGATTTTGCTTCCGAAACTAGTGTTATCAAGGTCTTCGAACCTTTTGATCGTGTCGTTCTTCACCGTATGAAACTTTACGATTTTCCTCATCCTCCTCCACAACCACACTCTCCTCCTCCACAAAGTTCCACTCAACCTCCTTCTTCCTCTACACAACCTCCTTTCACTGAACCACCTTCATCCCAACCACCTCCTTCTTATACTGATGCCTTCTACAATTCTCTGTCTGTTGAGATTGAATCTCTTCATGCCAAACAACAAGTTATTCAAAACTCTCAGACTACATTGCTCCAAAATCAATCTTTGTTGATGACTCAGTTTGAGCATATGCAACTCAAGATGGACTCGTTTGCATCCACTCAAACGGAGATTCTGAATATCCTCAAGACTCATTTTCCACCACCTCCTCCTCCCGGATCCAACATTTGATGATTATGGCGTTGGACTTGCTCCGTGTTTTTTGTGTTTTGAACTTTGCATCTTTGTGTATTTTTCTGTTTTAAGACTCTTTTAATGTGTACTTCAGTATGCAAACACTGTCTGTTCATGTATGTTTCTACTTTTTGTTAATGACAAAGGGGGAGAACAGTTGTGTTTCTGTGTTACATAGTGTTACATATCTCTATGTTACATATCTGCAAATTCTGTGTAAGAGATTTATGTGTTATGGCAAGAGAATGACATATGTGTGTTATGGCAAATATATATATGTTATGGATATTGACATATGGCAATGCAGGGGAAACTTAACAATGCAGGGGAAACTTAACACTTTCTACAGGGGCAGATAAGAATTCTTGACTATATATATATATATATATATATATATATATATATATATATATATAATATATATATATATATATCATTTGTTATAACCTATTTACTGCAGGGGAGTTTTGCTGCAGGGGGAGTTATCATAAACACAGGTTGTCATCATCGAAAAGGGGGAGAATGTTGAAGCCTACCAAGTTGAAAGATTTTGATGATGGACAAGCATTTTTACTACATTATGATTACTCAACTTGGTATTGAAGATTTTGGGTATTTTTGTGTATTTTTGTGTATTTTTAGAAAAATTGTGAAAGCCTTGAACACATACACAAATACCTAATATAGTCGACTTACCATCCTAGTATAGTCAACTACCATAGTTTATAGTCGACTTTAGAAAACCCCAGTCGACTAAGTTCTTCAAAACAAATGTCCCAACTTTCTGTTTGTTCTCTGACATCAAAATTAGTCGACTTAACCTCCAAGTATAGTCGACTAACAGATACCCTAGTCGACTATAACATTTCCCAAGTCGACTAATTCCCTCTACAAAAATTTTCCACTCTCTGTTTTTTGTCTGGCATCAAACTTAGTCGACTTCCCAAAATATATAGTCGACTAATTATACCTATATAGTCGACTATAATCAGTTTTTTAGAAACTAAATATCTGTATCAGCCAATATATAGTCGACTTACCCCATATATTAGTTGACTAATCTTTGAAAATTTTGTTCTTCTAGTCGACTAATCTCCTATCCTAGTGGACTAATAGCAGTTGATAACTGCTGTGCAGTTGGTGAATTCTGGTGTGTTAACCAACGTTTCAAAATTCAAATTTGGCCTGATAACTACCCTAACTTACTATGGATTTCACCTATAAATAGGGGTATTGTCCTAGGGTCAAATCACCAATTCAAATCTAAAGTTTTCAGCCTAAAACTCTCTCCAAAAATTCTGTTTTCTGAAAACCTGTTCCACTTTCAGTTTCTTCACCAAATTCCAAACTCTATTGTGAAGATTTCTGAAATTCCTCCTATAAGAAACCTTGTCCACAAGCACATTCAGATTCAAGGCTTATAGGATCAGTTGTAATCATTAAAAGAGGAGTATTGTACAAGGGCGTCTTCTTGGTGTAGAAGAAAGTTGTACAAGGTGTTTGTTCTCTTGGTTGTAAAGAGGAGTTGTGCACATTTGGCAAAGGGCTTTTTGTCAAGTGGTGTACAAGGTATTGGTTGTGGGTGTACACAAATCAGGAAGGGAAAATCTCAAGCGGTTTGCTTGGGGACTGGATGTAGGTCACAAGGACCGAACCAGGATAACTCTCTTGTCTTTGCGTTTGCATTTTCTGAGTTTATCTTGTGAATTTTTTATTTCCTACAAGTAGTTTCATTTAAATTTTTATAAACACTATTCACCCCCCTCTAGTGTTTGTGTTGCTTTGTATATAGATCCTACAAAGTGATTATTTCCCATTAATCAAGGTGAGGACGAAGGTCTCATACTCTTCATCAGAACGAGAATTCAAAAGAATTAACACCTTATCCTCTTCTTCGATATTCACATCCACATTAATCAATTCTGTAAGAAGCTTTATGTAGTTGTTCATGTGTTCAGCAATAGAGAGTCCCTTATTCAATATGAAGCGATAAAACCTCCTCTTTAGAAGCAGTAGAGACTTGATACTTTTCGTCAGATATTTCTTTTTGAGAATCTCCCACATCTTTATTGCAGACGTCTTATATAATATATGATACTTGTGTCTTGTGTCAAACAAGACCTTATAAGACCACACACCATCCTATTCATCTTATCCCAATCTTTTTAGAAGTCTCTTCTGGCTTTTCTTTCAATCGTAGAGTGTCTTTAAGGTTTGATGTCATCAATACTTCCATCACCTCACACCTCTACATCTCAAAATTGTTCGTGCCATCAAACTTTACTACATCGATTTTCATCGGATGTGGGTTTACGGATTTCACCGTAGATTGACTTTCTTCGAAAATCTTCTCAATAGATTTCTCAACACAATGCGGAAAACAATTATTGAAAATAAATCCAAATAGGAAATAGCAGATCTTTACCTCCGAACGAAACTGTAGACGGTCTCCAAGTTAATTTGCTCCACTTGAACGAAAAAACTCCCTGTCGAACCCGGAATGCTCTAATGCCACTTATTGGTAATCCAAACAACAGAAAAGATGGATACCAGAGAATAGTCACCAATCACACGAACAATTAAATCAAGAAAGAAAGAGATAACACAAGATTTAACGAGATCGGCAATTTGCCTACATCCTCGGGCAAGGGGAGAGAATTCTTATTGAATCAGTCGATTTCAGGCTATAGGTATTGAGGATACTACCCCTCTTTATATAGGCAAAGAAATCACGAAGAAAAGGAAAACAAAAATACCTAATTCGAATCAGAAATGAATTCAAAATCAGATTTAGAAACAGGCCGCTGCAGCCGAATTAGTCGGCTAGAAAATATCCTAGTCGATTAGGAAATATTCTAGTCGACTAATAACTCATATTAGTCGACTAGAGATTTGGCCTAGTCGACTAGTCTGTAATGAAATAGATTTTCCAAAACTCAGTTTGTTTCATTAGTCGACTAGGCCAAATACCTAGTCGACTAGGTACTGTTCCTCCGGTACAATCCACCATTGATACGACTGATACGCTCTCGTATTTGACACCATTGATTGCATCAATCTTTGGCTAACTTTCAACAAAATTTAAAAAAAATCTATCAACAAGATTTTTCCCTCTCTCCCCACACTAAGTGGATGCATGCATCACTAAACAGCTTTTCCATTTACAAAGACAGATTTTTGAATTTATTAAAATAATAAAGAATTTAAGTAACATTGGTAGATTGGCCTTTGAACTGAAGGTGGCTCCCCCAAATGTAGAAGCTTACACACTTCAACAAGGTAAACAGAAATTGACTCCTTTCCTTTGATGGACGCACAGAAGGAAGAGAGTTTAATAGAATAAAGCAAAGAAACATGGATATTTTACATCTCAAACCTCAGGAGGCAGATAATTGACATCCAACAATGGAATACCAAGAACAAAGATATCAACAGAGGCTGTGAATCCACACAAATGCACCCAATGCCTTTACATTAAGAAGTTCCATTTTCTCTTCTTTTCGAATAATGTACTTTGTAATCAATTTTCTGAGAGTTTAGAACTTTTCTTTGTCAACAGGTATCGGCATTTAATATTTAGTTTATTAAGTAAAAAAAACTTGATTGTAGAGTAACCACCTTCAATGCTATTCATTCATCTGTATAATATGCCAATTAAAGGAAACAATATCAAAAGCTAAAGATTCTACTGGCTAGCTCTTTTTTTTGGGACATGGATTTGCTTTCTCCACTCATTCCTATCGAGCAATATGCTAAGACCTTTAGCCTCTATATCTTGTCGTATTACCTCTATCCATATTTTCTTTGGTCTCTCCTGCGCTCTTTTAACTTGCCCTAATTTGATACGATATACTTGTCAGACTGGGGCATCTGTAGGTCTATGTCGCACATCACCAAACCATCATAGGTCGTTTTCTCTCATCTTACGATGGTTTGGTCATGTGCAACATAGACATACAAATGCGCCAGTCCGGCAAGTATAGCATATCAAATTAGGACAAATTAAAAGAGCGCAGGGGAGATAGAAGAAAACATAGATGGAGGTAATACGACAACATATAGAGTCTAGTGAAGACATATTGCTCCATAGGAATGAGTGGAGAAAGCTGATCCATATGTCTGATCTGTCGTAATTCTCTTTTGGTTCATGTAGCCTGCCCCAAATACTTTGGACAAAAGGCTTAGTTGTTGTCGTTGTAGCTCTTTTTTTTGGGATCTGGGGAATTGGACTGAAACTAATTTGGTGATGCATGTGGATTGCAGAAGGAAAAAACTTACATAGAACAAATAAAACAAAAACCAAGATGCGGAAACTAGACAACAGAATCAAAAAGGCAGTTGATTAGCAATATAATTCTTGAAACAATAGTTTGGTGATGGTTAAGATGTTTAAATCAGAAACATCATATTTATGCTGCAAATTTCAGTAGAATGGAAGGAGGATAGGCTAACACATATTTGGTTTCTTTTTCCGAAATTGCTAAAAGTTGAGTCTTCCAAACAACCTTTTTCTCCCTAACTATATGAGACAAAAACCTTAATTTCCTAAGACTTCAGAGGCCGCTAAGATTCAAATTATACTGTACATCACGCACTATGTTTATATAGGAAACCAGGCACAGAATCCTCAAGTACCTAAAGCCTGAATTACCTTTAATCCAAGAATTAGTAAAACTTCAGAAAGTCAAATTAGATGAGACAAAGCAGGTTTCACTCTGAAAAAGATACTGAAATTCGCCAAAACCAACAAACATGAAGGAAAATACTTGTGATCCCAAGATTTGAAATATCTCCAATTCAATATGTATGGCTAATACCGAATTGGGTTTTGCCCTAGTCAAGAGAGTATCAACTCAATACTGAAACTAATATCAACCAACCAGAAAATTTTTGCTTCTCTGTTTTTTTTTTTTTTTTTTTCCTTTCAAAATTCTAAAAGAAGGAAGAAGAAGAATTGCAGCTACCTTGTCTGTCCCATGCCCTGACAACCCCCACCAATCTGACAACTCTCTGCGTCCAATTAATCAGACATTCTTCTTAAAAACTGTGGGATTTCGCTGAGTTAAAGCTGAAATCTGAAGCTACTAAGCTATAAATTAACCCCAGTGCCAATGGTACCACCAATCCATTCAACTCATTCACAGAGACATAATCATTGGGGGAAAAAGTTTCAAAAAAAAAAAAAAAGCAGTTTTGCTGAAATCTAACATTTTTTCTCTACGTCGAGTTTGTGCCATTTCTTATTGAACTTTTTTGGCTCAATGGCATGAAGAGAGTTAGTGTTGTCTACACTTAAATAGATATATACAACCCAAGTACCCAACCCATAGTCAACCAAGGAGGATATATACAACAATTCATGAGTATGACTCATATATGAAGCATATCAAATGTCTACTTTATGCTATGAATTTTTTGTTCATTTACACCCTAGCAAATCCGAACAATAACTAAGTTTGTAATAAAAATCTCTTTAACCTATTTTACTTATTCATATGAGTTAGAAGCTATTTTTTAAATATCTTATGCATCTATGGCACCTGCTACTATGCCATACAATATTTTGTCAGAATGTGGTTAAAAAACTCCATCAATTATTCCAAAAAAAAAAAATCAAAACATTGCTAATTATTATAATTTTTTTCTAAAACTTAATTACTTCTTCAGAAACGCTTGATGTGTGTGTGTGTGTGTCTCTTCACTATATTGCCAATAAGGGATACCGTAAGCCTTCGGCTAATACTAGTATCGGTTCTAAGATTTCAAACCTTGAGTAATTCCTTGCAAATAGAATATCAATATAACTATTTAAATATGTAAATTGATGTGGATTGTTCTACCAAATCCATATTTTTATTCTCTTAGATGTGGATATTGATATCAAATGCCCTATCTATCCATATAAGGATATGGATATCGAAACCAGATTTTCCCCAACTACGGATATCAATACAAACTTAAAATCTAGATTCAGATTTGGATATCCACTCTAAGATAATATACGCATATCTAGTTTGTATTTAGACACCTTCACCATGATTATATATCGATTTCACATCAATCAATATTTATTGGTTGCCTCCATGATGTTATTGCTAGCAAATACCACTGTTTTTAATAGTTGCATAACTATTGAAGTATTAATTCATCTCTTGCCCTTCTTTGTCATAATCGAAATTCATTGATAACTGACACTAGTGCAGTCTTCTTTCTCATGTAAGAAAGGAGGGAAGTCTTTGGCGAAAGCAAGAAAATGTGCCCTTACTCATGATTTTAAATAAAAGTTTTACCAGCTACTGGTGGTCAATGCGCAAATCATTTGATTCACGAAAGCAAAGGAATTCTCTATAACTCAGTAACTCCAGCTATTAGGTAACTCTAACCCAATAAGATAATTAGGAATTTGAGATCCGCATTAATTTTATTATGGCTTCCTCTGCACCACTTTCATAGAAGACAACCTTTTCACTTTCACAAAATGTTCCACACCATAAGTATCAATATGTGTACATATCCAAATATGGTCATTTTCCATGTCCAATTCATGTCCAATGTTGTGGAAAGTAAAAGCGAAAGTAAAGCCGCAAGCAAGACTTAGGTTTTGGCGGGCTTTAACGGGGCTTTAGCAGCAAAAAGTGCCAAGAATTTGTTGAAAAATAAAAAATAGTAAACGTAGAAAAATTAGAGAAAACATTAAAAATTAAGAGAGTTCATGCCCATTAAAGAAAATAACAAGAGTAACACTGAAATCTTAATGTAACAATTAGTATCAGTATAAGAAGATGATACATATGAAGTTAAAATCTTCTAAATTTAAAAATGGGAGCAAAAGTGTCCCAAAGCGGACATAATGAAAGCGGGCACTAAAGGAGGGCTTTTTACAACAATGTTCACATCCATATCCATTTTTACTGAATATGAATACTAGATTTCTTTTTCGAAAATTAACTGTATTTGAATTCATATTCAATAAATGAATTCAGAAGCAAATATGGTAAACCTGAACCCAATCCGTTTACGTCCCTATTGTTGGAAAGAGAGACTATTATAAAGGAAGATAGCCGAGAGGTCGTCGAGGTGATCGCCAAGGAAATCGACGACGAAAGGCAAAGGAGACAGCAGCAGAAAAATAGCAGCAGCAGCAGAACAGGCTATCCGGTCGATCGGGCCGGTCGACCAGACGTGCACAACGTGCACAAGTTGAAGCTCGGTCGACCGACTGAAAGTACCCAACTCTCTGTTGCACCCAGTCGACCGACCGGTCGACCGGTGGAAGGGTCGGTCGACCGACAGTCGGGTTTTGGGTGAAAATCTGCTGTTTTGAAAATCTGTGTATTTAAGGCTGTTGTTTAATTCTAGGGTTTGGAACCTGCGAAAAAGTTTTTGCTGGAGCTCTCTTGCATTCAAAGAGGCTATTAGCAATTGTAATCTTCCTCAAAGTAATCTATATCTCTTCTGGATTGCCCCACGGACGTAGGCATTGTGGCCGAACCTCGTAATATTGTTGTTTGCGTTTTGTGCTTTCTTCTGATGATTATTTGTGCTGTTGGGTGTTCTTTGTGCTTGGAGATTTGTGAGATCCTCAGTTGGTTGTTGTCAACGGGCACAACAAGTGGTATAAGAGCCTCCAGGTTGCGCTTGGGATTTCTGAAGACGCAAGAAGGGCTCGTTGAATCTGTGGTGAAGTAGATCCAGAGAGAAACTCGATCTAGGGTTTCAAGGAAAAGGTAAAAATCTAATTTTTATCTGAGTAGAGATCTATTTCCAGTTGATTGTTCTTCCGCATAGATAGAAGATCAGAGAAATCTAAATGGCAGAGGAAATTGCATCGGTTAAGACAATGAATTCTCACCCTAGGATTGAAGTTGTTAAGTTCAATGGTACTAATAACTTCGGTATGTGGAAATGCGAGGTTATGGATGCGCTGAATGCATCAAACCTCGAGGACACTCTCCTATTGGAGAAGAAGAAGAGCACGACCACTGATGAAGAGTAGGCGAAGATGAACAGGTCGGCATGTGGCTTGATATGTTCATGTTTGTCGCAAGACATAAAATATCTTGCACAATATGAGATGTCGGCAAAGAAGCTGTGGGACACCCTTGCAAAGAAATACCTGACTAAAAGTGTTGAGTCCAGGTTGCAGCTTAAGAGTAAGCTGTATAGTTTTCAAATGAAGAAGGGGAGCACAGTAAATGAGCACATCAACCGATATACGTGTAGGCTGTCTAAAAATCACTAAAGGACAAGCCATTAAAAAGCAGAATTCCAAGTCTTGGCGCGAGGCTCGACAACCGCGTCTCAGCCAACACAGCAACATCAAGGCGCGAGGGTCGAAACCCGCGTCTCAGCCAACACAGCAGCATCAAGGCGCAAGGGTCGAAACCCGCGTCTCAGTCGCACCAAGGCGCGAGGGTCGAAACCCGCGTCTCAGCCGCACCAAGGCGCGAGGGTCGAAACCCGCGTCTCAGCAGCATCAAGGCGCGAGGCTCAACAGCCGCGTCTCAGCCACACCAAGGCGCGTAGGTCAAAACCCGCGTCTCAACAGCTCCAAGGCGCGTGGGCTGACACCCGTGTCTCAGTTGTAACCGTCCCGGTTTCGGGGCCAATCACGGCCCACATAACGGGAAAAGTTAGCCCCCATTATGGAGTGTTTTTAGGAGGCACGTATGCCCCTGAAACCCCTATAAATAGCCCCGTCGCTATGAAGAAGAGGTCGGATTTTCGGACGAATTGAAGAGAGGGGATTGACAGTCGAATTTTTGGTCAGAGGACTTCTGAAAGAAAAGAGCTCTGAGAGAAAAGAGAGAGAGAGAGAGTTAAACCCTTCAGAGAACTTGCTGTGTTCAAGTTGCTCTTTACCTACCTTCTCTTTGAGAGTTTTGGTAGACAGAGCTGAGTTACTCCATCTACCATCCGAAGAGGAGATCCCTGGAAGGTCACGACGGTCACCCGGTCAACGGAGAACAAGACTCACTCTCCATCGCCACTTGAAGAACCCAGCCTTAAACAAAGGGAGGATTCAAGACTCAACATCCTCCCTCCCTTATAATCGGAAGACCGATCTGTTGTAATCTTCTATCCAATCAAAAGAATTTTATAATCGAATCCTCCTTTTCCGACGCATACAAGAGATGGCGACTCTGCTGGGGACTACATTTGTCACTGACGAACAAATCGTGGCGCAAGGTGACGTCCTCCATAAGGGGAAGATGGTCGAATCACTCGTCATCGAGTTTGACCAGGCAAAGTATGAAGAGTTTCTCTCTTCCGGCTCCAAGAGCCCTAAGACCCGCGTTTGTCGCAAGGTCTCTACGGGGACTTGCCCCGAAACCCGCTCTGAGTCTCTCTCAGGCGCGGCTGCTGCAAAGGGTGTGGCAGCCAACTGTGCCAAGCAGGATACACGCGCCAACGTCTCTCAGGAGGCCCGCGTGGTCGCAAGCACAACTGCCGTTGCGACCAACCGCGCCATGCGGAACACACGCGTCAGCGTCTCCCAAGAGACCCGCGCGGTCAAAATCTCTGGTGTCCAGCCAGTCCACCTTCTCCCTCAGCACCAAGTCGTCGTTGGTTTCTCTCCACCTCCATGACGCAACCGAAACGCTGAGCGTCGACAGAGGAGGCGTGCGCGCCAACTGCAAGTTGGGACTTCTGATCGTCCAACTGAGGCAGGACGCGAAGTTTAATCCGGCGCCTTGGCTGTGTCACGTCCAGCACGTGAAGTCCGCGTTTGGCGGCCCAAATGCGAGACTCCCCAAATTAGGTCCTCTGAAGTCCAACTCACCAAACGCGAAGGCGAAGCCTGCGCTCCTCGTCAGGTACAAGAGGCACGCGCCCTTAGGCGTAGGGCCCAGCAGCCCACTCTCTCTCAAGCGTCCCTGCCCCGACGCACCAAGAGTAACGCGACAGCTGCGTCTCTTCTCAACAGAGACGCCAGGCACGCGTCCTAAAAGAACCTCGTCTCTGAATCCTGCGTCCAAGCTGTACAGTGCAAGGATGCCTCCCGCCCTCGAAGTGGCGAGGCTAATCTCTTCGATCCTCTTTCCATGGATCTAAGGGATTACTTGACAAAGAAAAGAAGTGCCAATCAAACCACTTCATCATGTTGCTGCCAATGGCTTATCTCCATGCTCTCTGAGTGCTGTTGCGGTTCAGGCGGGAACCAGCAGTCCTTAGTTAGACAGCGGACCCTGATTCTCCCAGCAGCCAAAAGAAGACGCTCTTACAGGCGGAGGATCTTCTCTGACACTGAGTATCCAAAACTCACTGCTAACATGGCGAGCAGGAGCAGGGGAAAACAGCCTGTAGTCAGCTCCGACGAGTCTGACTCTGAACCGGAAGGAGTGTACTGACACACTCGCACCCGGACCGGGGTCATCCCCCCGATTAACTACAATGCCCTAGCCCGGGGCATTGAGATTAATGACTCGCACCCTGCCATTGTAGAGTCGCAGGCCTCAAACTCTTCTATAGAGAAAGAGGCCTTCACATACATGACGAGCACTCCTGAGGAGACCGCTAAGCGCTTGGAGCAGCAAGCCCAGGTCCAGAAGGAACAACTCGAGATGATTCGTGCTCAGCAAGAATCCATCGACTCTCTCAAGCAGATGCTCGCACAGTTGCTCGAAGACAGGAGGAAATCTCCCCCTAGAAAGTCTAAGGGCAAACAAAAAGAGGGAGAAAGCTCATCTTCCGAACACTCCGAGAAGAAAGAGCAACCCACCTCTGGTTCGTCTAAATCCTCATCGCAGGAGAAGAACGATCAAGACCAGAGAAAGGTTCATTCTAAAAGAATGAATCAGTTGGAGCAGCGCCTTGAAGCCCTTACCAATCGGAAAGGTCTCCAAGAAGCAGGGGTGGTCCGCCCATATCCAGCCGAATGGGACCTGGTTCCGTACCCGCCCAAGTTCAAGGTTCCAACCCTCCAAGCATTTGATGGGAAAGGTTCATCGAACCAACACATCTACTATTTCAAGTCCCAAACTGGGAATGTGGTAGATAACGACGCCATCCTGGCGCGTTTATTCATCGGCACCCTAAAAGGGCTGGCCTTTGAATGGTTCATGAAGCTCCCTGAAGGTTCCATCAAGAACTGGGGTGATTTGGAGAAGCTTTTCTTAACACGCTTCTTTGAAGATGACTCGGAGGTCAACATGCCTACCCTTTTAGCCACCAAGCAGCGAAAGGGAGAGTCCGTTAAGTCTTTCGTGAAAAGATTTCGGAACGTGGCACTCCGATGCCCGAGCGGTATGACCCAGGTTACCTTAGTGGAAACATGCCGCCACAATCTCCAAACCTCACTCCTTGCTCAAATAGGAGTTGCTGAAAGCCGCACCTGGAAACAATTAGTCCAACAAGGTGAACAGGCTGAGGAGATTGTCGCCCGCGTCAGAGCGGAAGAAAATAAACCCAGGCCTGAAAGGTCAATGAGGCGTGCGCCAGACACATCCCTCCAAGCCAAAAGGAAGGATAACTTGGCAGCAGAGACCAAGTCCCCTGTCAAACAACAACAGCGACGGTTCTGTCCAGAAATAATTGAGGCAATTCAGTCAGAAGTCAGAAAGCTCATAGATTCTGGCTTCATCAAGGAAGAGCAACATCCTGATTGGGTAGCCAACATCGTCCCCGTTGCCAATAAGAACGGAAAGATCTGAATCTGCATCGATTTTTGTGATCTGAATGAGGCCTGTCCCAAGGACGAATTCTCGCTGCCAATCACAGATGTCATGATTGACAATACATGTGGATTCGAACGAATGTCCTTCATGGACGGATTCTCAGGATATAATCAAATCAAAATGTATCCTGATGACGAAAAGCACACCTCCTTCAGAACACCACTGGGGGTCTACTGCTATACCGTCATGCCCTTCGGACTGAAGAATGCGGGGGCAACATATTAAAGGGCTATGAACGCCATTTTCCAGCAGCAAATGCGCAAAACAGTGGAATGCTATGTTGATGACATTGCAGTAAAAAGCCGCGCTAAAGGTGATCATATCACTGATCTAAAAGTTGTCTTCGACATCATGCGGGCCCATCAGTTGAAGATGAACCCTACCAATTCTTTCCTGGGGGTGGCCAGCGACAAGTTCCTAGGGTTTGTAGTGACTTCCACAGGAATCCATTTAGACCCGGAAAAGGTTCGCGCTATCCAGGAGATGCAACCTCCGAGAAATCTCAAGGAACTCAGGGGATTGCAAGGACGATTGGCGTACATCCGCAGGTTCATCTCAAACCTCTCTGGAAGATGTCAACCCTTCGCTAAACTAATGAAGAAGGGTGTTTCGTTCATTTAGGACGACGCTTGCCAACAAGCATTTGAGGAAATCAAGCACTACCTCACCCAACCACCAGTCCTTGCAGCCCCGATATCTGGAAAACCTTTCCTGGTATACGTTCGAGCAATGGATAATTCTTTGGGAGCTCTACTAGCCCAGAATGATGATCAAGGACGAGAAAAAGCGATCTACTATCTGAGTAGAACAATGATCGGAGCTGAACATCGGTACAACCCGATCGAGAAGGAATGTTTGGCATTAGTGTTCGCCATTTAGAAAATGTGACACTATCTGGTAGGCCAAACTATAAATGTCATATCAAAAGTCAACCCCCTGAAGTTACTTATGACTAAGCCTTCATCATTGAACGGCCGGCTGGCAAAATGGGCCATATTGCTATCCCAATATGAGATGCACTTTTTACCACAAAAAGCTATTAAGGGACAAGCGGTGGCGGATTTCCTAGCTGAGCACCCGGATCCGAGGGCAACCAAACTCTACGAGGATCTCCCGGATGAAGTGGCCGAAGTCTGTTTGACTCAGACATCATTTGAAAGTCAAGTGTTGCAACTCTTCTTTGACGGTGCATCCAGAACAAGCCCAAAAGGACACTAGTAGCAGGAGTAGGAGTAGTACTCGTCTCCCCACAGAATTATGTGATTCCCCGAGCCATTTCGCTTACCGATTCTTGCTCCAACACTGTAGCGGAGTACAACGCTCTTTTGATTGGGATGCAGTTCGCCGATGAGATTGGCGTTAAAAATCTCGAGGCATATGGCGACTCCAAACTCATCGTTAGCCAGGTTCGCGGGGAGTACGAAGTCAGACATGAAGACCTAGTACCCTATTACAACGCAACCGTCCACATGGCTGGGAAGTTTACAAACTTCTACATCGACCATGTACCGCGCAGGCAAAATACGCATGCAGATGCACTGGCATCCCTCGCGGCCTCCTTAGCTCTTCCAGCTGGAGCAATGGAGAAGATATTCGTCTACAACCATGACCTGTATTGCCCGAGAATTGCTCTCAAGGACTATTAGGAGTCAAAGGGAGATTCTCAAAGCAAAGAAGCGCTGGAATTGTCAACCGATCCAGAGCCTAGAGACTGGCGATTCCCCTACATTGATTATGTCCTATATGACATCTTGCCTGAGGATACCAAGGAAGCGGCTGCCATTCGAAGGAAAGCCCCCAAATTCTACTATAATGCGATTACACGAACACTGTATCGTCGATCGCATGATGGGATCTTGCTTCGCTGCCTTTCACAAAAAGAGGCACAGGAGGTATTGAAAGAAGCCCATGACGGCATGTGTGGAGCCCATCAACCTGGCCCAAAACTTGCATACCGACTCCAAAGGTTGGGATATTATTGGCCCAAGATGATCGCTGACGCCATCACCTATGCCAAAAGATGTCACGCCTGCCAAGTACATGGCGATTTCATCCATCAAGCACCAGGCTACCTTCACTCCACGGCTTCTACTTGGCCATTTGAAATGTGAGGGATGGATGTGGTTGGCCCTATCAACCCGCCGTCATCAAAAGGACATCGGTTTATTTTGGCAATAACTGACTACTTCTCCAAATGGGCTGAGGCTGTTCCTTTGAAGGAGGTGAAGTCATCTGATGTGATCAAGTTCGTGAAGCATCACGTCATTTACCGTTTTGGGGTACCTCGGCGAATTGTCCATGATAATGGACCCCAGTTCATCAGCAAAGCTTTCCAGAGATTCTGCGCCAAGTTCAGAATCCAGAGTGTGTCCTCAACGGCATACTACCCCGCCGCTAACGGCCTCGCAGAAGCTTTTAACAAGACCATTGGCAAGCTTCTCAAGAAATTCGTCTCGAAAAGTCAACGTGACTGGGACGACAAGCTGGGTGAATGCTTATGGGCTTACTGCACAACTGTCCGAGCCCCGACTAAAGCTACGCCATTTTCTTTGGTATATGGGTGTGAAACTGTCCTTCCACTCGAAATTCAAATTCCATCCCTACGCGTCGCCCTGACAGCGGAGATGACAACAGAGGAGAAGCATCGACAGCAACTCCAAGAATTAAAAGCCTTAGATGACAAACGTCTGCAGGCCCAACAGCAAATCGAGCTTTACCAAGCTCGAATTACTAGAGCCTTCAACAAGAAAGTTAAAGTGCGAACTTTCAAGAAAGGTGACCTTGTCTTAGCCGTCAGAAGACCCATGGTGATGACGCACAAGACAAAAGGAAAATTCCAGCCCAAATGGGAAGGACCATTTGTAGTAGAGTCAGTCTACTCAAATGGATCGTATCGCCTCATAACTTCAAATGGCGATACACTCATGATGCCGATCAATGGCAGATTCTTGAAGAAATACTATCCTTAGATAGTGTTCTTCCTCAGATCAAGTTCAAAATTGCACCTCTGATCAAAACAAGAAGAATTTCTTCATTAAAACATCCGACGCTTCCGACGGCTAAGGATAGAGGAAAATGTTGGCTTCTAAGCCCAACATAAATCTTCGACAACTCATCATGCTGAGGGGAATAGCATGGCTAGCCCAACTCAAACGGTAGTTGGTAAAGGCATATCAAACCCGTTGACAGCTGAGGATTTGCTAAAAATCCTAAGGGACATGTTCCCATTTGATCCGACGCCTCCAACGGCTAAGGATAGAGAAAAATGTTGGCTTCTAAGCCCAACATAAATCTTCGACAACTCATCATGATGAGGGGAATAGCATGGCTAGCCCAACTCAAACGGTAGTTGGTAAAGGCACCTCAAATCCGTTGATAGCTGAGGGTTTGCTAAAAATCCTAAGTGGACCTGACTCCACTCTCCCCTCCAAAATCTCTTACCAATTCTCATCCACAGAATGGTAAGTCTACGAAATACAGTCGTTGCCAAGTTAACACTATACCTCTGGCACTTCAAACTCCACTTGTCAATTCTCATCAATAGAATGGCAAGCCTTCAAAATTGCTCATATCGCAAATCCAAATTTGTCAAGTTAATGTTATACCTCTGACATTTTTAAACTCCACTTGTCAATTCTCATCAATGGAATGACAGGTCCTCAAACTGCTCATATCGCAAATCAATTTCTGTCAAGTTAATACCACACCTCTGATAAATTACTGTTAAGTTAACACTATACTTCTAAATAGTACATCGAGTTTCTGTCAAGTTAACATCACACCTCTGACAGTCACCTTCCTTCAGACTTCCATATCGAAGCTGAAATGAACGATGCTAAGTTTAACACTACACCTCTAGAATCCAGGTCATCGCCAAGTTCAACAATACACTTATGGCCATGACTTTTCCTCGGACTTCCTTGTCAAAGTCGAGATGACTAATGCCAAGTTCAAAATTACACCTCTAGCATTACCCTCATTGTCAAGTTAAACGTTACACCTATGACAATGACACTTTCAGTTTTCCCAAATGAAAGCTGAAATGCTTCTGAGTCAAGTTAATATCACACCTCTGATTCACATTCTTATCAAGTTAACATCACACTTCTGACAAGATAACTTTCAACCCGTTAAGTTAATATCACACCTCTAACGGTAAAAACTTTCCTAGATCCCCGCGAATCTAGCCTCACTTGTTATTCTCCTCAACAGAACAACAAGTCTACCCAAAAAAAAAATATTATTAGGTTAACATTACACCATTAGCAGTGTTTCATTAACTCCCCAGCTGATCTTAATCAAGTTAATCCTAGACCTCTAATAAAAGTTCATCTTCCCTGGGGGTACCAATTCAACCTGTCACTTTCTTTTTATAAAGTGGCAGGCCCACCAAAATTATCTTATCTCTGTCAAGTTAATATCACACCTCTGACAGCATTGTGGGGTTACTCAGATAGGATCTTTTCTCCACAAAATTTGACTTGTTAAAATTTTCATCATAGTTTTGACAAGCCAAAGATTCTTTGCTTCTATGCGTCTGACTAAAAAGAGACAAAAGAGTTCAAGACAATAGAAGAGACAAAAAGAAAAGTGTCACTTTTATTTATATTCAGGCATATGAAAGTGATACAAAACGCTATCTTATACAATGAGATTGAGTGCTACAATTAAGGAGTACACAAAGAAGTCCCTCTCCCTCTCAGAGGTTGCACTCACTCCTCAAAGCTGCATATAATTCCAGGTACAAGATATTTGGAAGGGCATCAAAGTAGGATCAGACGTCATGGCAATGATCAGAAGCTGGTTGCACCACGATGCATGATGTAAACATCGAAGAAGTCCTTGGTTGATCGAGAACAATGGTGCTTCTTGAGGTCGAAAGGCAGCAGAGTCTTCTGACTCCACCTGACCATCCGAAGTGGGGGTGTGATCCTTCGTTGATGAACATCTCTTCCGCCAGAAGGTCATCCAGTGAGCATGGAGTTTCCTCGATGTCACTTATGGGGTAAGAGAGGAGGTTTTAAGACCTCACAGGGGATGCCACCCACCACTATATCCACCGCTACCCCCGCCGCCATCCTTACTCTGACCATGCCATGCCAAGAAGCATGACTGGTGCGTCGAATTCAAAGAGATCTTGGCGAGAGTCCGGTCCCAATCTCCTGAAGAAAGGAGTCATGACTTCTTCTCCTGTGGTCGTCCATCGACCAAGTTCGCTGGCCGATATATTCTCCCAAGGGCCCAGCGAACATGAAAAAGGATGATCAAGCCTACTGTAAGGAGCAACAAAATTAGAAAATCTGAAGCTTAGTATACTTTAATAGAAGACACTAAGTGACAAACGCAGCTATCGCTGAGGACTTCAGACGCGGGAATGACCCGCGCAGCGAATATCTGCGGCGACAGAAACAGACGCGGTCAAAATTGTGATATACACAGAATTCAGACGCAATCTCATTTTACATCCGCGCTTAAAGGACGAGACGTGAAGAGAATCAGATGTCATCTCCCTTTGAATGAACAGGAGTTGCAAAATGCAAGCCTGAAACCTTCAGCCCGAAGTTAGAATTCTTCCAAGTCAATGCCCTCAAGGCGCAAGCTCTGTGTGCAAAACCGGCAGCCAAGGGCCAAAGCCCACTGTATTGGCGTCCAGAGAAGTTTAAGTCGATGGCGCAAATTCCAGAAAAGGAATGCACCAACTAAGACTTAAGAAGAAAATCCAGATGATGATATCTCTTTAAGAGATATCAAAATTCAAAACTGGCTGGGTTAAAAATATCATGGCAAATCAAGAAGGCGTACCCGCAGAGGCCTCTATTAAGAGTTGAACTCTCTGCATTGAAGCGCGGACATAAAAGGTGCTCAAAGAGACGCTTTCTGTTATTAAAATCACTTGATAGTGGTAATCTTCTGAAGAGACCAAACAGAAGCATGAAAGCTCTGGGTCATCTTCATCCATGGAGGAACCGCCCCTTTGGGCCTCAGTGACAACCGCCTTCGACAATGAAGCAGTTCGCTTGGCCTTGGGTGCCATTGCGAAGCAAGAATCTAATGCTAGACGGAAAAGAAGGGAACAAAGAGAACTTCTTTCTCAAAACCCTAACAGATGCAAGCGAAGACGAAAGAGAGATTGATAATGACTCTCTCAATGACTGTCGCCCTTTATAGGCACGATGATTCGCAAAGATACACGGCGCTTGGCTCGACGCCGAATCACCGCCTGACGCGTGGACAGTGCATTAATGCAGCGTGAAGTTCGCACGCCAAAAAGAAAGTGTCCCGTCGGCTCCACAGGACGCGTGGCAGTGCACTCATGGCATGGCACGGATTCGCACCAAACAGCCGCGCCCCTTCAATGGACGCATCCCTTCAGCTAGGCCATTGTTGCGTCTTACAAGTCGCGTCTTTACTCTAAAAAGATGCGTCTCTTCAAAAGTTCGCATCCTTCCAATCAGCCCAAGAATCGCGTCTGAACAACAGTCGCGTTTTCATTCCAAAAGATGCAGCCCTATGAAAGTCGCAACTTTAAAGCTGGCGTTCAGTCCTCGCTTCTGCAGAACAGTTCAACAGTACACTGGCACAAGCAGACGACCGTCCACTCCTAGCTTTAAAGTGTACCCATGACAGACTTAAAGCAATCAGGGAGGTTTAGACTGTGCATCTAGACACTCAACACGATCAACTTTGGTGGCTTCAAAGAGTTCCACAGTACACTCACGAAGATCATACTCCAGACAAGATCAAACCCGGAGCATTGACAGTCCAGTCATAAGGGTGAGCTCATCTAGAGTCCAAAGTATTTCGAAATCCGTCCCACTTAACTGCGGAATATCGAAAACTTTGGAGGGGGTTCTGTAGGCTGTCTAAAAATCACTAAAAGATAAGCCATTAAAAAGTAGAATTCCAAGTTCTAGACGCGAGGCTCGACAGCCGCGTCTCAGCCAACACAGCAACATCAAGGCGCGAGGGTCGAAACCCGCGTCTCAGCCAACACAGCAGCATCAAGGCGCGAGGGTCGAAACCCGCGTCTCAGCCGCACCAAGGCGCGAGGGTCGAAACCCGCGTCTCAGCAGCATCAAGGCGCGAGGCTCCACAGCCGCGTCTCAGCCACACCAAGGCGCGTAGGTCAAAACCCGTGTCTCAACAGCTCCAAGGCGCGTGGGCTGACACCCGCGTCTCAGTTGTAACCGTCCCGGTTTCGGGGCCAATCACGCCCACATAACGGGAAAAGTTAGCCCTCATTATGGAGTGTTTTTAGGAGGCATGTATGCCCCTGAAACCCCTATAAATAGCCCCGTTGCTATGAAGAAGGGGTCAGATTTTCGGACGAATTGAAGAGAGGGGATTGACAGTCGAATTTTCGGTCAGAGGACTTCTGGAAGAAAAGAGCTCTGAGAGAAAAGAGAGAGAGAGAGAGAGAGTTAAACCCTTCAGAGAACTTGCTGTGTTCAAGTTGCTCTTTGCCTACCTTCTCTTTGAGAGTTTTGGTAGACAGAGCTGAGTTACTCTATCTACTATCCGAAGAGGAGATCCCTGGAAGGTCACGATGGTCACCCGGCCAACGGAGAACAAGATTCACTCTCCATCGCCACTTGAAGAACCCAGCCTTAAACAAAGGGAGGATTCAAGACTCAACATCCTCCCTCCCTTGTAATCGGAAGACCGATCTGTTGTAATCTTCTATCCAATCAAAAGAATTTTACAATCGAATCCTCCTTTTCCGACGCATACAATACGAAGCTTCTTACAGACTTGGTAAACGTGGATGTCACTATAGATGAGGAAGATAAGGCGATCATCTTTTTGAACTTACTCCCGGCAGAGGAGTATGAGACATTCACTCTGACCTTCATCAATGGAAGGCAGACCTTGGATTATGATGAGATGTCGTCTGCACTGTCGAGTTATGAGACGAGGAAGAAGGAGAGGCATCCTTCACAGTCAAGCTCATCGGCGAAGGCACTGGAAGTAAGGGGCAGGGGTTCATCGAAAAAGGGCAAGGAGGTTAGAGGAAGATCGAAGTCCAGGCCGGGCTTCAGGGATCTCAAGAGAAATCAGTGCGCTTTCTGCAGAGAGATTGGGCACTGGAAGGTGGACTGTCCGAAGTTCAAGGGAAAGAAGAAAGAATCAAAGTCTGAAGCAAATCTCGCAAAAGTGATCAACACTGCAAGTAGCAAATCACAGGCAGATGGATCGGACTCAGATTCTTCAGTGTTCTCTTTTTCCGTTACTACTCCCGTCATAGGCTACTCGGGTGAAAACGAGTGGATCTTGGATACAGGTGCAACATATCATGTATGCCCTAATCGGGACTGGTTTACCAGTTTTGAGAAGCTGGAGGGGTGTTCGGTCGTCATGGGCGACGATCATCCGTGCGTCATGGAGGGTATTGGCACTATTCAAATCAAAATGTTTGATGGGATGGTGAGGGAGCTGAAAGAAGTGAGGTTTGTACCTCAGTTGAAGAGGAACTTGATTTCTGTAGGAGCTTTGGAATCATTGGGCCTTGGAGTGTCTATTAAGGAGGGAGTTCTTAAAATGACAAAGGGTTCGATGGTGGTGTTGAAGGCTGATCACCGGAACAACTTGTACTACTTGAAGGGTAGTACGGTGACAGGGCAGGTGGCAGCTTCTACCAGTCAAAAGGAAGATTCAACCCGGCTGTGGCACATGAGGCTGGGACATGCAGGGGAGAAATCATTGCAAGCTCTTGTGAAGAAAGGGTTGCTGAAAGGTGCCGAGACCTGCAAGTTGGATTTCTGTGAGCATTGCATCATCGGCAAGAAGACCAAGGTGAAGTTTGGCACAGCTTCACACTGCACAGAGGGTATTCTTGACTATGTTCACACGGATGTATGGGGACCTACCAAGACTGCATCGATTGGAGGTAACCACTATTTTGTGTCGTTCATTGATGACTTTTCTAGGCGCTGTTGGGTGTACACTATGCGACACAAAGATGAAGTCCTAGAACTGTTTGTGAAGTGGAAGGCTAATCTGGAGAGAAGCACGGGAAGGAAGGTCAAGGTCCTCCATTCTGACAATGGAGGAGAGTACAAATCGGATCCTTTCCTACAGCTATGCCTTGATGAGGGCATAGAGAGACACTTCACGGTACGAGAGACTCCGCAACAAAATGGGGTGGCTGAGAGGATGAACCGAACTTTGCTAGAGAAGGTCCGGTGTATGTTATCCAATGCAGGACTGTCAAAGAAGTTTTGGGCTGAAGCTTTGGCGTATGCATGCCATCTTGTGAATAAGTTACCGTCGTCTGCAATAAGGGGGAAGACTCCACTTGAAGCTTGGTCAGGAAAAGCTGTTGGTGACTATGATTTACTGCGGGTCTTCGGATGTCCAGCCTACTACCATGTCAGAGAAGACAAGTTGGACCCAAGGGCAAAGAAGGGAGTGTGCGTTGGCTTCAAGCGAGGAACCAAGGGGTTCAAGATTTGGGACCAAAAGGACAACAAGTTCATACTCAGCAGGGATGTCACGTTCGATGAGGCTCTTTGCTGAAGCCTATGGTCTCTCAGCAGGTGGAGACCAGCAAGACCAAGGAGCTATTGCAGCAGGTGGAGATTGATGCAGATCCACCATCTCTAGAGGAATCAGTATCAGTTCGGGTCATTCCTAATGTGACACAGGGCAGTGATCAAGTAGCTGAAGAAGATGATGAAGAAGTTGAACAGGGTCAAGAGCGGGTCATGGGTACTGTTCCAGATCCTACTACAGTGGAAAGACCGAGAAGGAACACTAGGAGACCAGGTTGGCTCACCACTGATATGGTTGTTGCGTATGCACTTCCAGTCGTCGAGGAGGCTATTCCATCTACCTTCAGAGAAGCTGAAATCAGTTCGGAAGCAAGGATGTGGAAAGCGGCCATGAATGAAGAGATGCAATCTCTCTATAAGAATGACACATGGGAACTTACCAAGTTACCCAAGGGGAAGAAGGCCATAGGGTGCAAGTGGGTATATGCTAAGAAACAAGGATCTCTCCAAGAAGATGCAGTACGCTACAAGGCAAGGTGGTGGCTAAAGGCTACGCTCAGAGGGAAGGAATTGACTATAAACGAGGTATTCTCCCCTGTAGTTAAACACTCGTCAATTCGTGTTCTATTGGCCTTGGTTGCGCAGAATGAGTTGGACCTTGACCAACTTGATGTGAAGACCGCCTTTCTCCACGGCGATCTTGAGGAGGAGATCTATATGACACAGTCCACAGGTTACAAAACTGCAGGGAAGGAAGAGTTAGTATGCAAGCTAAAGAAGTCGTTGTACGGATTGAAGCAGTCTCCTAGACAGTGGTACAAGCGATTTGATAGCTTCATCAGGAAGAAGAAGTACACACGTATCCATTATGACCCATGTGTGTACTACAACAGGCTACATCAGGTGAATATATCTATCTACTTCTTTATGAAGATGATATGTTGATTGCTTCGAGGTCGAGATCTGCTATTGATTCTCTGAAGAAAGTTCTATCGTCAGAGTTTGAGATGAAGGACCTGAGCAAAGTTAGGAAAGTATTGGGCATGGAGATCACTAGAGATAGGAGAGCTGGCAAGGTGAGTTTAACTCAGAAAGGATATTTGGAGAAGGTATTGCAGAGGTTTAATATCAGTAAGGATACCAAGTCTGTTAGTACACCTATGGCGCCTCACTTTAAATTGTCTGCAAAGATGTCTCCAAGGAGTATTCAAGAGCGTGAGTATATGTCTCACGTTCCATATGCCAGTGCGGTGGGTAGCTTGATGTACGCTATGGTGTGTACGAGGCCAGATCTATCACAGGCCGTCTCCATGGTGAGTCGATATATGCATGATCCGGGACAGGGTCATTGGGAAGCTGTGAAATGGATCTTGAGATACATCAAGGGAACCATTGATGTAGGCCTAGTGTTTGAGAAGGACAACACTGGAAAGCAAAAATGCATAGGGTATGTGGATTCAGACTATGCAGGGGACCTTGACAAGTGCCGGTCAACGACGGGATATGTCTTCACATTCTCACAGGCACCGGTGAGTTGGCGCTCCACACTGCAGTCTACCGTCGCGTTGTCGACCACAGAGGCTGAATACATGGCTATGACAGAGGCCATGAAGGAGACAATCTGGCTTCAGGGGTTGCATGATGACTTGGGCGTGGAATAGGATCTGCTTAAGATTAACTGTGACAGCATGAGCGCCATCTACTTGGCGAGGAACCAGGTCTATCATGCGAGGACGAAGCATATTTATTTCAGGTACCATTTCGTTCGGGAGATTCTGGAGGAAGGTGACATTGACTTGTTGAAGATTCACACTTCAGATAATCCGGCCGACATGCTAACGAAGGTGGTGTCGGGAGTGAAGTTTGCACACTGCAAAGCTTTGCTCCATGTCCTTCAGGTGGTTTGAGCTTGCTGAAGCTCATTCGGGTGAACTACGAACGGCTTGATCCCTTGGGCAGGGGTACGTAGGCAACCACTTTGGTGCAGCCGCTCTCGAGTCGATGTTCGGCTCAGATTTGAAAAAATCTTCACCGAGGTGGAGAATTGTTGGAAAGAGAGATTATTATCAAGGAAGATAGCCGAGAGGCCGTCGAGGTGATCGCCAAGGAAATCGACGACAAAAGGCAAAGGAGACAGCAGCAGCAGAACAGGCTATCCGGTCGACCGGATGTGCACAACGTGCACAAGTTGAAGGTCGGTCGACCGACTGAAAGTACCCAATTCTCTGTTGGGCACCCAGTCGACCGACCGGTGGAAGGGTCGGTCGACCGACTGGTCGACCGACAGTCGGGTTTTGGGTGAAAATCTGCTGTTTCAAAATATGTGTATTTAAGGCTGTTGTTTAATTCTAAGGTTTGGAACCTGCGAAAAAGTTTTTTGCTAGAGCTCTCTTGCATTCAAAGAGGCTATTAGCAATTGTAATCTTCCTCAAAGTAATCTATCTCTCTTCTGGATTGCCCCGAGGACGTAGGCATTGAGGCCGAACCTGTTAATATTGTTGTTTGCGTTTTGTGCTTTCTTCTGGTGATTATTGTGCTGTTAGGTGTTCTTTGTGCTTGGAGATTTGTGAGATCCTCAGTTGGTTGTTGTCACCGGGCACAACACCTATAAACTATTGGTGTTCGTCAAAACAACAAAGTATATCCAATAATGAAGGCACAAGTTCTTCAGCTGACCAACATGCAGAACGTAGTCCATCCAATGTAGTTTAGGTGGTGCAACATAGATTCAGCATGAGCATGCATGCGGCTACGTAACGCAAGAAGAGGGGGCATGTTCTATATGTCTGTCACGCAAAAATACAATCCTGTGAGAAAATAAAAAAGGGGAACCAACAAGGCCACACAACTATTGATAGCTTTTTTTTAATGACAAACCTGTGAACTCAGATTTAATAATATTATTAAATTTTAGAAAGATCCTTAACAGGTACCAAAAGATCCATTCTTGGTCAATAGTAAAGTAGATAACCAAGAATAGATTTTAAAAATATTGTACTCTATATCCCATTTTGTGCACCACCAGTTGTACACACTCAACATGCCAAAATACAGACTGATTCCTTGTCTACAAATGCAATTGGAAATTGTGCTCCATAGGTCTTGTGCATCACCAGCACATCCAAAATAATTGTGCATGCATGTGTCTTGGGGTTGGGATTTCTTTGTGCACCACCAGATCATGAGGACATCTCGTTGCTTGAGTATGTTCACATTAGGAGAAGGCGTAGTGTGTATTTTAGTTCGACTTTATTCTTGATATTTTGAATTTACTTTACTTTTTGTGAATTTAGTTGTTTTCTTTTATTTGAAAGTTTAGCACCACAGCGGTTATGTTCTGAAAGCTGGACTCTGTAAAGCTTATAAATAGGCCTCAAGACTTCTTTTTAATTATTGAATGATTGAAATTTTCAGTTAAATTTATTGAGTTTTGAGTTCTTGAGATTGGTGTAAGGGGCGTGAAGCCCGTGATGTAAGGGTGTGAAGCTCAAATTATCCAGTTCTTATTTTTTTTCCTCAAACCCTAATTTTTTTTCTTTTATGTCTATTTCAAAACCTTAGTTTCCTCTTTTTTTAGATTGAAGGTGATTGTGATCTGCCCATATTACATCAATTTTGGTATCAGAGCTTTGATTCTCGATCCTCTTCAAAACTTTCGTCTCCTTCTCTCAAAATCCCTGATCAAAATGCTAGATCTCTTCTTAAAAAAATCTAAAACCCTATATCTCTCTTTTTTCCAAACCCTAGATTGTAATCTGATCCTAAAAAAAGAAAGAAAAAAAGAAGAAAAAAAACCTAATCAAAAAAAAAACTCTAGGACTGCCCTAAAAGAGAAAAGAATAAAAAGAGAAGAATAAAAACACACAAAAATTCCCAGGTGTTCAACTCTTCCTCCCCTTCCCACAAAAACCCTAATCCCACTGCCACCAATACGCCTCCTCTTCCCGACCGCCGCCCCCGCTCCCAACTAAGAGCCACCCTGGTTGTCCCGCCTCTGCCAACCCCAACATTGACCTCCTTCGACTGCAACCACGACAGCTCGTCCTCTCCTCTGACTACAAGTCGATTCTCGTCGCTGTGGCCCAGAGGCCTTCCACTCTAGTTTTGACGATGATTAACTCATGTAGTTATGTTTATTAATAATCTTGTGATTTTAGTTTCAGATCATGTAACAAGATATTAGTTGGTGATTGCTTCAAAAGAGGAGTTTGGAAGCCTTCACTTGTGATTCCCGTGCCCGAGCATCAAGATCATACCTTTGCACTCGGTGGATCACGTTTGGGATCGAGTCGACTTGGAGATGGAAATTCGTCAAGAAGACTTAGGCATCCAAGAGTTTAGTGTGTTTTAGATCCATTTGTAAACATTAGATAGTTGATATGCTCAAGTTCACAACACACACATGTTTATGTTTTGGATTTGGTTTTCATGAATAGTTTGATCAAAACAAGTTTACTTTATTTTTTAAATGTATATTAGATGTGTTCAATATACATACATGCTTCATATATTAACAAACTTATTTTGATATGTCTATTCATGAATTTCCTATTGAGAAAAATCCAAGTTTGATAAAATACAGTTTTTGGTTTCTGGTAAAAATGATAAGACACAAAAATAGTCTAAATTGCTTGATATTTGAGTTGAACTTTTATCACATGTTTATATATCAATGCAAAATATTAAAACTATTTTTGGGAATTTTTAGAAGAGATAAAAGAATTTTTAAAAATTATTTTTACCCCAGTTTCTGACCCAGAATATTGGCTGCCAGACGCTGGCGGTCGACCGAGATGGTTGACCGTGTCCAGGCCGGTCGACCGACGTGCACAGCCTTGTGCACGTCTGGCCAGGCAATGGGCCCGTCGATCCGGCGTCGACCGGACCAGAGAGCTTTGCTCTCTGTATCTGGGCGGTCGACCGGGCGACCGACCGGTTTGCCCAACGGTCATATTAATGACCGTTGGCGGTCGACCGACCGTTCGACCGCAAGCCTGTCAGGCTGACAGATCAGCCTAACGGCTAGTTTTTCTGTTTAGCCTATATAAACCTCATTTCTTTGAGATTTTGGCTAAGATTTTTAAGCAAAAAATTTTCCCATTCTCTGGTTTTAAAAATAAGTTTTCAAAAGTGTTTAAAGAGCAAAAGATCAATCTTGTTGTTTTTAAGTGTTTTGTTATTTTCCAAAGAAATAGTTTTTAGGGAATTTGGTTTCTTGTTCTTCATTTCTATATCAATTTTTGTTTTTAAAGTGTTTTGTTATTTTCAAAGAAATAGGTTTTTGGGAATTGATTTTCTTGTTCTTCATTTTTATATCAATTTGGTGTTTTCCTAAGAGATTTTCTTTGATCAAAGCACTTTGTTTTTCCACACTTGAGCTATCATTCTATCCTATTCTATTAGGATCTTTGTTTAGTGGAAAAA